>BOPP01000485.1:8518-31048 GCA_017312745.1 Gryllus bimaculatus
TTTAAGATCCTGAAAGGATTTTATAACGTTCCTGAATTCAACAACTTTTTCATTAAAGCCACGGAGTTTAGACTTAGAGGACACGCGTTGAAACTGGTGAAAGAGAGGACAAGGACAGGACAATGTTCCCATTTTATTGTGAACCGAGTGGTAAATACATGGAATACACTTCCTGCACTTTGTGTGCAAAAGGAAACTCTGAGCACCTTGAAGGATTGTCTGGATAGTCAATTTTATTTTACAATCAACTTTATTTTATACCGATGTAATGATATGTGTACAACAGCTTGTTGCTGCCACCATTAATAAATTAATAATAATAATAAAAATAATAATAAAAAATATGTTTTCAGGTGCTTAAGTCTTGCAATTACATTCTCGTTATGATTAGTTGCAGACGTAACAGCACTTTGTGCCTCAAAAGTAAAGTCTTCTGGAGAGACTTGACAGTTCAATGTCATCTCTGATTCTGTTCAACAACTCAAAGATTTGGATTTTACTGGATTTCGTAGGTGTTTGTGACCTCTTCAACTGCAAGAAGATTTTTAGATCTTCCTTAGTTTCAAAGGCGACACTCTCACGATTCCCTGCCCCCTTGTAGTAGTTTAAAACAGGTAAGTGGACACCTGCAGATAGGGGCAGAAATTTTTCTTTTCTCCCGAATTCTATTGTAAAGTTTGAAAATCATCTAACAATACATTGAGGATTACAGTCTGCTAGAACTGTTTCAAAGACTGGTGCATGTGGAGAGGAAATACACCAATTTTGAACCTGAAAATAGGGATGTTTGATGTCTGTACTCCATTTACTTAGCACTGAATTCTGTAAACATCAGAAAACTCCATTGCTTAAAAAAAGGTTTTCATATCTTTGTCAGATTCAGTCACAAAGTGATTGTGATTTACTAAAATTTTTGCAGAGATTTAGTGTGGATGGACATCTGATCCTGGAGGTCAATCATTTCTTCTAATTTTAAGACTGTTTTTTTATTTGTGAGGTTAATATTAAAGGTGAATTGTTCCGGGGTGCTGACAAACCACTGCCTGGGACTTCAATAACTTTTCTTTATTCATGGAAAAGTTTTATGGTGCTTAAACTTTTCATTGATTTCCCTTCAACGCAATGCATTTCCAAAAATGAAACTTTATTGGCTTGTAATTTTCCTTACAAAAAAACAAACAAACACAAAAATTGTTTTTGTCTGCAGTCCTTTCATTTAGACTCCTCTTCCTTACGAACGAGGACTGGGGCAGAGATTTATGTCCACATGAGGATACACAGTTCATCCCCATGGTCTCCATTCATCACAAATCCTAACAAGGGGACACACAATAGCGACAGGTTTTCCACGGGGATGTAGAGAGTCAGGTCTTTTCCTCCCTGCAAAATTACAGGGGTACATCATGCCATCTTCCACACACCCTGGAGTTCAGTCAGAGACCTAGTCTATTAGCTCCCGAATGCCCGTCTAGAAGAGATTGAGTCCAAAGAGGCAAATTTGACCTCTTTCCAGTACATATTTCCATAGAGTCGCCAGGACTTACCAAAGTTTGCAGAACTGCACTCAATGGAGTCCACTACAAGCTCCAATGACTAGGTGACACACCAGTGTGCACAGATGCCTCAACTACAGGTTGCCTAATCCCTTTGACTCAGGTTGCCATGCAAGGCAAAGACACGAGTGAACATTCAGCATATAGAGAAGGACAGCGATGAAAGAATGAAGGCAACATATGAAATGGACTGACAGAAAGAAAATTGAAGATGGAGAAACGAACACATGAGATCCTTCAGAGATGCTGGCCTATATACAATACTTCCATAATTCAAAACAGAATGGATGAGGGTACAATATGATCGAAAAGGATGTTTGTGGCCTGAACCTCATGAGCTACCAATAAGGTGAAAAAGAGGTTCAATGGTGAAGCCAATCATCTTTTCAATTTATGTATGAATTTTCACCCTTTTAATCTGTCAAATGTAAGGTGAAGGAAAGTTTCAAATTTAACACAAAGTTGATTGCCTCCAAGAAGATATGGGTGGGCAGGGAGGTAATGTATCATGGAGAAATGACAGCAAATGGATTTTGAGAGCGAAACTTGACTCAAATTTTATCGCTCCTGACTAGCACTGTTACTGACTAGTTGTAATTGCCTTTCAATAACAAGTATGCTTTTGGAATAGGAAACAAAAGTGAGAGGAGAGGTCAAGGAAGAGGTAGGAAAGTTATGTGCATTCCATGGCCTGTTTGTTAACGCTTCAGCATTTACTTGGTCAGGGAGAAAAATCATCGGAGAAACTAAGGAAAACTACTGGCGGCTGGTAGAATTCTTCTCCAGATAGTCGCTAAATTCAACCTAGCTATCTATGTAGTGTTGAAAACCTGCCACCATCAAGACTAGAATCTAGGACCTTCAACAGCTGTTGCAGTCAGCAATCTCAGCTGTTCACTTTCCTTGATTTGATGTACTTTCCCAAAAAATTTAGAGATGGAAAGGTCAGAAAGACATAGAAGATACTCTCCAGGAGGCTGATTTACTTTTCAAATGGAAAGCTCGGGATCAAGTTCCTATATGGTCAAGTCACTACCCTATTGAAAGAAGAGTCATCAATGTACATGAAGATACGGTCAGGATAGACCACTTTCATATACTGAAAAATTGCCTTGAATACAAGAGGGGATGCATGGTTGGGAAAATTGTATAACAGCAGATTCAATAGGGAGGTCAAGCAGCCATCAATATCCTGCAACAGATTTTGAAAACAGAAACCTGGAGGGCAGGGGCAGTGTTGTTCGAAGAGCATCAAGTCTCAGCACAATCAAAAGCCCAATGGAATAGATGGTTTGAGACTCATAATTTAGCACTATATTGCCTTATCAGAATGGCTCTTCTTTTCAGAGAGGCACACCATTATCAGCTAAAAGGCAGTAAATTCTACAAGTGCAGTACGTATCTGTGAATATGCAATTACTGGAATTATGAGTATTTTGAAGGGTCTGAGAATGGAAGGAGCTGGAGATCCATAAACATTGTTATCATAGACTATAACTGGGTGGATGAGTCGCCTATACAGTCATAGAAGGCAAGTGCAGTCGATGCACTGCTGAGGGTTCACAGGAGATTTTAGACCATCATTTTGTCTTCCAACAAATGTGGGCACATCACATAAGGGTTCCATCAAATGTCAGTCCTATGAACTTGGCAGAATCAATGAATGGAAACTGATTCCCTCCAAGGTAAAGATTTCTGGTCTGAACTTCCATGCAAGCAGAGTGTCCTGCAGACGTTTTGTGTACTACCATTGGATTCATGTTGGTGGAAATGCCCCATTCATAGTTTATTTTCGACCAGTTGGAGTTGCCTTTGAATGCCAGTGATACTACTGGATGAACAAAGAATGCAATCGTCAATGAATGGAGATGCTTCTATAGTTTCTTGCATGTCTGATGTTATACCATTCATGACGAAGGCAAACAAGAGAGGCATTTGACACAATTGGTGTTGCCCGTAACATGAGATGGTCTCGATCTGATCAGGGATTTTGTGATGATGATGACAACGATGATGATGATGATGATGATGATTTTAGTTTAAAAAATTACCTCTCGCTGATCAACATCATTCACCAGTATAATTTTTCCTCCTTTGTCAGCAGAACCAAAAATCCCTAAAACTTTTTTCCGAGGCTCTTTAGTTGTAATGAATATGCCTTTTTCCACAACTGCTGGAGGAGCAGCAAGAGATTCCCATGTATATTCCCAATCCACCTGTAAGAAAAAGAATAATTATTAGAGACTTGAAAAGATTCATTTACAAAATCTGCATTAAATACCAATTATCATCTTCATTCATGAAAGAGTTGCAGAAAATGACTACCATTTTTAAAATTTTAGTACAGCAACTAAATAACTTTGAGTCTTACCTTTCTAAGAAAATAATCAAAAGCCAATTTATTACTGTTACCTTGATAGAAAAAAGACACTTCAATGTAATGTTTATATTTTTCTTCTTTTAACACCAAACATTTATTAGAATATTTCTGTATTAATTTTTTAAGTTAGCATTTTATTTACAACACTCACCCCCCCCTCTAATCTGTTCAAAGATTTGCCTATAAATTCCTCCAATAATAAATTTAACTCTATTCATCTTCAGTTCAGCCATAGGGTTTCAGGATTTTCAAGATTGTGGATCGTCATTACTGACACTGTGGTTGTTCCAATTTTATGTTGCACATAGATCCAGACTCCTGCACCTCTTTTGTTTACTCTGTCTCTTTGGTGGATAGAAAAATCTGGGATATGTATCAGACTGTCAGGAATGTTGATATTATGCCAGGATTCTATGATTACTATTATGTCGGGTTTCACAGTATTGACTTTCTCCAGAAATTGATCGAACTTCGGAACGAGAGATGTAGGTATACAGAATTATTGGGTTGATTGTTCTTGTTGTTGCCCATCCGCTTTTCTCTTCTTGTCAAGAATCATTGGGTTACCTCTAATATGCTTGATAATAAGGTTAGGGTTCACTTTTTGTTTAATTGTCAGTTGTTTCCTTAGATCTTTCAGCTCTTATCTCTGAAATGGAGTAAGATCATTGTTGACCTTGATTCCTTTCGGTAGTTTTGTACTCTCAGTATGATTTTGGCTGAATCAGTATCTTTCATAACTATCTTAATAGGTCAGGGTTTTGAATTTTCCTGGCTCAGTTTCTGCAGTTGCATTGTGTACATCACATGGCTCTGAATATCCATATCCAAACAACTCCGAACGTTCCCAATAGTTGTTTGATTTTGGATTTGATGATCCTTCATATCAGTATAGTCTGCTTCACCTAATATATAAAGGATTACATTTCTTTTGCATAGGTTGTGTTCCTCTATCTTTCTAAGGAGTTCAAGATTTAACTTTGGGACCATGCCAGCCACTTTAATATCATGCAATTCATTCAATATTTCTCCAACCTCATCGAAGGTATCTTTTTGTAGTTTGTATCACATCTTTTTTCAGTTTTTCTCATTTTTCACTGCAGTTATCAATAACTGAGGATGGC
This sequence comes from Gryllus bimaculatus, assembly GCA_017312745.1. Classification (NCBI taxonomy): domain Eukaryota; kingdom Metazoa; phylum Arthropoda; class Insecta; order Orthoptera; family Gryllidae; genus Gryllus; species Gryllus bimaculatus. Next base: position 13,576 of record BOPP01000485.1, read on the forward strand.
CTCTTAATTGCATCATCTAACAGTTTTTTTACAACCTTCATGATATCCGTCAAGCTTTCTCCCAGATTGTTTGTTAAATCTAATTCAAGTTTAGAGATTTTGTCACTCAATTTCTAATTTGTGTTTTGGTTCATTGTAATCTGATATGGTTGGTTTTGATTCACAAAACTTAAGTTCTTCCGTTCCGAGTTCATCCTTATATGTTTTGTGCAGCTTGGATGATACGACGTGTTGCAGTTCTTGCAGTTTCTTATGGTATTCAATATAAACTTTTCATGAGTTTTTGTCGCCTGTCGCCAACACAATAACATGCACTTTTTTATTATTTCAGGTGCAGTTGTGATTTTTGACTTTTCTTCGCATGGGTCATCTTTGAAGAATGTGTAACCACGTTTAAATTCAGCTGACCACTTTTTAATAGTTGACATGGAAGGAGCCCCCATAAACTTCCCCATAAACTTTTGACAACTTCGGATGAATTTCCTTAGGGGTTAATCCATCCAAAACTAAGAATTTGATTACTGCACGATATTAAAGTTTATTCATTTTCACAAATAACACACAAGACATATCTTGCAAAAATTCCTGTAAACAAACTACTTGAGAGAAAATGTTGAAAGTTGTCATACAACAGGTATACAAATGACAAGTGCATCCAGGCAGGGTAATTAATTTTTTGCTGATTGAAGTGCCATCTCTGGTTCAGGCCGAGAACTTTTCACTTTGCCTCTGTACTCTGAGTAAATTGATTTTAATTCAGCGAAAAACTTGTTTTTTTTTAACTCTTTAACTATAATTTTCAACATCAAAAAATTTCTATCCCCGAAGGCAGTTTTGCCTATCTTGATCCACTACCCCTTTGAAGGTATTTCTTCACAATGTTAAATAATGTAATATATTTGAAGTTTTGTGAGAGAGGCTCAAGACCACTCATCTTCTTACCTGCCAACCTCCAAATACATCATTATGTACAACGTACATAATACGTTTGTCAGTCAGCAACAAGACATCCTTCGCTCCAACCACAATTCCCATGTGAAACATATACACATCAGTGGAACTATAGCGCCCTTTCTCCAATTCCTATCAAAACAGAAACAAGTTTGAAAAAATAGGCTTATACTTATAGATTTATAAGATTTATATAAAAGTTTATAATGAATTGATAATCAAAATTACACCAAGAAAAACAGTTTTGTAGATCAGTGTTAACACAAAACTTAAAACACTAAGTCATAAAATTATATCACAAAATCACTGCATTCATCATCAAGGATTAAGAAAGTAGAAGAGTTGTCACAGGATAATCCAGATATTTATGGCAAAGACCTGGATGTGCCTGATCAGGATTTTATGTGCCTAATTGCTTTCATCTTAGACTTCATGGCAGTTATGAATAAAAAAAATACTGCTATATATGGGATATTGGACTGACCTTCGGTGCATGCCTTAACTTTAACCTGCATATTGAATAAATTTGCTGTAAGGCAGAAGGATGTTGAATTTGTGCTGAGAAACTCTCAAACCTTCCAAAATATAAAGACTTACATGTTACTATTTTCTGTCTTCGATAAGTCTATCTTGGAATATGGAACAGTAATATGAACACCACAAACAACTCCACCTTACTAGAAGAAGTTGAAAACAGATTCCCATGACATCTAGCATATATTGACCGATGTCTATACTAGACCATAATTATGAGAACATACAGATGCGACTAAATATTCCCACACTCTTTACGAGAACATTGTTTCATGACTTTATTTTTTTGCATTTTATCATCACAAATAATATTAAATGTCCTGATATCTCGTTTCAGCTATAGTTTCTCAACACAACAACAGACCTCACAAGCCTTTCTACATAAGATGCAGCAGAGCAAATTATTTGTACTTTGACATTTTCAACAGACTCTTACGTGAAGCCAACAAAATATGTGCAAAATTGATTCTTTCCATAGACACTACAATGTTACGCAACTCTTTAAAAATTTCCTTAAACAAATAACTGAATATTATTTGATATTCTTTGTTTTCCTTTACAAAATTTCTGATATGTATACTTAATTATTACTTTCTGATGTACATTACTTCTTCTTTCAGATGTGAATTACTTAATACAGCCTTTGCAAGGGATATTCCCGAAAAAAAATGAATAAATAATTCAAATTTTTGAAAGTTCCAACTTTTTAAATTCTATTCAAATTAAAAAGAAAACACCTCCTTATTTATAATCACATTATTTCTTTGAATATGTACATTAACATACATCTTGTCAGTCACCTTTTAAAATATCACATCTAAACCTAGTAACAATCCATATGGCTCAAAATGTTTGAACTCTTCATCCTTGGATTGTCCCCTGCCCTGGGAAGGTAAGATAATTTATGACAAATATTGTTATGCGTAGCCATTACTTTCCGCATTACAAAACTGAAAAACACTTGCTTTACACTGGACTTGAACCCAACTTCCAGCTTCAATGAAGAATTATTACTATTCAGCAATCATCACAATGAAAAACTGTCTTAATACCTGAAGTTTGGTGTACATACAATTACATCAAATAAAGAGCAGGAAATGATCTGGACTTAATAACATGTAGGTAGATGGATTCAGCCTAACATACAATTGATTTGGTCCTTACTTCAGGATTGGTTATTCATTTCATTATAATGTTCTGCTTATATACTTTTAGACAAAGCATTGAAGTAAAACAACTGAGCAATTGAAACAAAATCAGAAAAATTAAAATGAAACTTAGTCAATTCAAGAAATCCTACCTATGTTTCCAGGAGATGTGGAGGATATGGAACTATCCTGGAGATAAAAGGTCTTATTAAAAAGAACATTAATTAATGTATAATGTCCTCTCTGACAGAATTCCACTAAGAAGTAAACTAAATAAGTAATCATTGATAAAACAAGTGGGGTATATCAAATGGATACCGTAAACAGACAACCCATTGCACATCCCTTCAGGATTCCACCCCATATGGAAAAAAATATCTTGACAGCTACAGTTCTCAAAAATTGAAGTCATCACTGAAAGAGATGCACAACTGGTATTCCGTGCAGAAGGAATACAAAAATAAAAGTCAAATTCTATTATCTACAAAATACACTTACCGCTAAAAGTTTGTTGCCCTGTGCTTCATACAATACATATGGTCGTACTTGGCCATCAGGATGCATAAATCGAGGAGGTCGTAAGCGAGTTACTTCTTCACTAGGATCAGCAGCCCTGCAAATAAAGAATTTACATTGTTTTTATCTTAGTCCACATTTTAGAGGTGGGAATCAATCCAAATCCATGAAATATATAAATCTTCCTTACTTAGTGTAGTTTATTTGCAAATTCACTTACAATATAGAATACAACTGGAAACATTCTGAAAGTCATAATCTGACTGACTCATTAATCAATCCCCCACACACCCCAAAACCCCCTCCCACACTCCCACATGCACGCACGTGTGCGCACACACACACACACGCACACACACACCCACACAAAGAAGAGGGGGGGGGAAAAGGAATATTAGAATAAAGTGAACTAGTACAAATGCGCAGCACACTGAAATTTATTATGATAATTTATTATAAATTATGAGACAATGTCATTTGAACATTTCCAAAAGAGCACAATTTCGAGGTAATTTTCACAGAACACTTTGAATTTTCGAGAAATTTCATATGAAATTATTTAAAGTATCTGTGCAAAAGCAATAATGTACAAAAAATACCTGTAATGAAAATATTAATGACATGAGGGATATGTAAAAAAAATATATTTATGTAACTTGAAATATCAAACAAATACATCAAAATGGGGCTTTTGTCATTTCATTCAGTGCATTTAGCACTCTCTGTACCAAAAGTTTAAAGAAAAATTTTGAGGCATTTTCTTTTTAAAATCTTGTTTTTAATATTGTCAATATGTCACTCGAGCTTGGGAGAAAACTAGCAATATTTTCAAAATATGTACAATACCTTAGTTCCGTTTAACCTGATATTGGATGATCTGATGAAGAGATTATGAAAAATGCTGACATTGTGTATTCCACATAGTGTGTTGTGTGTTACAATCAAATCACCTCATTCTCTCCTCTTTTAGGCTGAGTAGCTTCAAGTGTCTGCATCTATACTCCTATCACACTCTCTTAGCCCTCTTGGAATTTTAGGCAACAACCTCTGTGATTTTTCAAAAAATTAGAAATCTTTTTCGTAACCAGGGAACCAGACTAGATTGGTATATTTTAGCATTGGTCTCCTGTGTGCCACATAGGCTTCTCGAGCCGTCTTCAGTCTCTTCAGCATCTTTTTGTGCTGCCATGTTGACAGCAAACACCTTCCATATCAGATAAATCGACTTGGATGTCTTTTTTTGTCACAGCTCGAACATGACTTTCCCACTTCAGATCCCAGATGATATTCACTCCAAGGTTCATTTGCAATTTTGTTGACACAATAACATGAAAGCTGATGGTATAAGCAAGAACAGGGATGTTATTTCGTACATGTAGAACCTTACACTTCAAATCATTTACTGGTAAAAGCCAAGAATCATGTGCACAGTACTTCCAATCCCATTTGAGCTGGTCTCCAATGTCAGCAGTGTTCAAAATAAATACTGAACCAACCACTTGTACCTGGAAAGTTCTATTTTTAAGATATTCCCTAATCCTAACTAAAAGGTTTTCATTCAAACCTATACGCACCAGTTTACAAAGCAGTCTTTGATGTGGAATCTAATCAAAAGCTTTTGTTAAGTAAGGTATATGTATCTATTGTTTCCCTGATATTTAAAGCTCTCGTCCAGATATTTAGAGTGCACAAAAGGTTTCATACAGCGGCCTTGGACAAAACCGTGCTGTTGCTCAGGGATGAGATTGTTTCTCTTTGCAAATCCCTGTATTCTCGAAGCTGTAAAGCTTTCTCCAACCCTTCCTTCTTAACTTGTAAGGCTGATTGGCCAGTATTTCTTTTATTTTTACTTTCTCGCTTCTTAAAAAAATAGGGTAACATTGGTGTGTTTTCAAGACATTCGTATCTTGGAGTTATACATACATTTATTAGAACTGCAATTGGGTATGACCCGGTGGAAGTTAATGGAAATATGCAAATTACAACATTACATAAATAAATAATATGATACAACAACAACAACAGCACAAACAAAATAATAATAATATAATAATAAAATAATAATATAATAATAATAAAAAATAATAATAATAATATAATATATAATACCGTACGATACAGTAGAAGACGAAAAGCAGCATTGAAAGTGCATTTCACCGTTCACCGCACTTCAACTTCACTTCACTACTACACTCATTTTTTTGCTTTGAATTACACACTGACCAGCCATTCACAGCATTCACCGCACTCAACAGCACATACTTATTTAATATCTTGTTCTAATTTGTTTCAAAACTTCGGACACTGAGAGGAAAAGCTTTGAAAACTGCTGCAGCAAACTGTTCCAATCTCTAATTGTTCTGTTACAAAAGTAAAACTTCCAAGATCTGAATTTGTTTCCTTGCTCGAATTTGTGGGTGTGATCGCCAAATAATTTGGTTTTCTAATCTAATCTGATTTCCTCAAGCGGTTGACCTACGTACGATTATAAGAGCGCAAAGCCTCGCCTTGTTCTTCTCGTCTAGAGTCCCATGACTTTTTGTTGCGTTACTTCTATAGGTAAACTATTCGCTTTTCTCTGTATTCATCTATAGATTTTTCCGGTGCGCCTTTCTGTATGGATCAAACGCAACTCGTATTCCATGAGAGGGCGAACCAGCGTAAGATATGCTAATTCTTGGCGTTTGCAGAACTTTCTTTAGATTCGCATTACAAAATCCAAAGATTTCCACGTTTTTTACTGTCTGATTTTATATGCATCTCCCACCTAATTACTATCTAGATGAATGTCTAAATATTGCATATGAGCCTCTTGGATGATAACCACCTAAACGATAGTCTGGTTCCTCATAATTTCGTCCGCCGAACGTTATTGTTTTGCTTTTAGATCCATTAATTCCCATGTATTTTTTCACCATCACATAAAGCTCTAAATCCTGCGTAATATTGTCTCTCAGCGTTATTCTTGATTTTCGGAATATAACACAATCGTCTGCAAATAAACGCACCTTTGATGTATGTTCACATGGATCGTTCACATACGCTAAGAAGAGTAATGCCCTAACACACTTCCCTGTGGAACCCTGAAGTAACATTCCCCGTAGTCGAAAACTGATTGCCAATTCGAACTTTATTTCTGTCCTAAGAAATCGCTTATCCACCTCACAACTCAGCATCAACTCCTGAGGTATACTTTCCTAATAAGTAAATTATGCGGGTACCACGTCGAATGCTTTCGCGAAGTCGATTACTACTGCATCCACTCTCCCACCCGCGTCAACTACGTCAGCTAGATCTTGAAAAAGAGAAACATTTGACTTTCGCACGAATGTTCACTTTCTAAACCAGCTGTTCGTGAAAATCCAGTCGCCTTCTCCATTCCGACGAATGCACCGCTATTAAATGCTTTGGCATACTACTGATGTGAGGGATACAGGTCTATAATTACATACTTGTTGTATCACCATTTTTGAAAATTGGACCACTATAGCTGCCTTCCAATCGTCTGGTAAACTTGCATATTAATGGAAATATTGATAATCTAAACAAATAGGGCAATATCGCCTCACTACCGAGTTTAATAAAATCGTCGAGATACGTTGGCGCGTGATTAACAGTTTGTCCAGGAGTTTTATACGATTGCGGAGTTCCCATGCGTGGAATTTGAATTGGTTTTCTACTGGAAAATAATGAACTTGCTCCCGCGCCCGTTCTGGTTTGAATACCGATACGGAATACGCGTTGAACGCATTTGCTTTTGCTTGGTCGTTGTGCAGTGGCTCGTTATCTGCGACTCGAATTTCCTGAATTTCTTCCTTATTCCCCCGGTGTGTGCGGACATATTTGTAAAAGCTTGACCAATTATGTCGTCCCGTCTCCAACATGTTTCTTAAAAATAATTCATGAGCAATTTTCTTTTCTTTTTCTAATTCCTTGTAGTATTTTTTAAACGTTATCATGTCAGCTGCGATGTCTCCTATTAAATGCTAGCCTAACTTTTCTCTTTAAACGTATTGCCCCGTTAAAATATTCAGGATCAGAATTACTTTTCAGTATTTTGCAAGGAACGTACGTATCTAAAGCGGTTTCTACGATTGTTTTAAAAGTTCCCCATTGCTCCTCTATTCCCCCTTCTGTTCTTAGAAAATTATCGATTTTTTCTCTTAAGAAACTACGTAGTTCTTCAACGTTTGCTTTTCTATACTGCCTGACTATCGTTCCTTTTGCCTTAGGTCGCTTAATTACAATTACCTGCACTTCTACTATCACTGCTTTGTGGTCGCTAATTCCCTGAAAGACTTCACAGGAAAGGAACATTTCTGCTGGATAAACAAGGAAAATGTCCAAAATTGCTCCCTGCCGCGTGGGTTTGTCGACTACCTGCGTTAATCCCTGCTCCCATACTAGACGATTGACGCGCGTTTGAAGTTTCCTGTCGCACACCTCTCCTTTCCAGTTAGCGTCGGGAAGGTTTAAGTCGCCAGCGAGAAGAATAGATCGACCGTTTCTGTTTTCCAGCCTATCACTGATTTCATCTAAAATTTGATAACCATCTTTTGGCGGCCTATAACAAGCAATAATTTCCACGGGATTTCCTAGTACGTCAATTTCCATTCCTAAAATTTCCAGGTTGTTACTAAACCAACTATTTCTAACATATAACGCTGATTTAACGCAGAGAAAAACTCCACCGCCTCTTGTTTTTCTATCACTTCGATATAATTTATAACCGGAGCGTAAGATTTCAGAATTAGCTACGTCATCTGGTAACCACGATTCTGTCCCTATCACTATATCGGCATCGCACGAATCAACTAGCTTCCAAAACTCAATGGTTTTATTAACTATACTTAGAGTTATGCATAGATTGTTTGAAAATCATTTTCATAATTGGAGCCATATGTGTAGCACAGTTCCTCAGGCACATGATTAGGATTTCATCTGAGCTGGTGGCTGAATATAAGATCAAGTTAGTACGAATTTGTCTAATTTCAATTTTGTTAAAATCGTTAAAAGTTGATTTTTTTTCCCCCATCTCATTGATGTTTAATGAAGGTTCAACTCTATAGACATCGTCAAACTCATTTGCGAAATTTCTGCAATCCTAAATGGATCCTCTATCATTTCACCATTTTATTTCTTCAGGTACATCAACTTTTGAAGAGAGCTGTTGTCGGGTGTGTGAGTAGAATCGTTTGTCTCCTTGTTTTTTAATGTCTTTCTCATTGGTTTTCCTTCATTTTCGTGGGAGTTTAATCATATCATTTGAGACTGACCTATAAATATTGTAGACATCGTTAAATCCAGTACTCTGGTATTTGACCTATAGATGCAGTTCTTTCACAGCCATTCTTTGAACTTTATAGTTTATCCAAGGTTTATCAATTATTATCTTGGTTCTCATTTTCAGTGACGTTGCTTGTAGAATTAATGCCAGCTTATCTGCACAATCACTGTAGCAGTCATCAATATTCCTGTTATTTTCCACAGCTCTTTCATATGATATTTAAGTGTTCCATTTCAGCATTTATGACTTCATAATTAGCTTTAAAGTAAATTAGTCTTAATGTAACTCAATTAGTGTCTCCCCCAAAACTGAAATCTAGTTGTGATCATTAAGTGATCACTGCATCAAATTGCAGGACTTAGGATTGGTGGCATGATATTTCATTAATTTACCATTACTAGATCCAGGGTAGCTGGAGTTTCTCTCTCTCTCACTCTCTCTCTGTATCCTGTTAGCTCTTCCATCTTCAGACTTCTGCAATTCTCATTCCAATTAATTCTTGGCAGGTTAAAGTCTTCAAATATCATCATGAGTTCCTTCCTTCTACGAACTGTTTCAATTATCTCAAGAAGTTTGAGATCAGTCTCCTGTGGTCTTGTGTCCAAAGTGGGTGGTCTGTAGATGCCAATGACAATGAAATCAACAGTCTCAAGAGTAATTATAAGTCACAATGCTTTTATCTATCTTCTAATTGCATTATGCTCCAGATCTGCAAAATCGAATTGAGGGGCAATTCTGGAGACAAAGCCTTCGACTTCCTTCACTATATACATCATGACCCATCCATCTTCTTTTCATTTTTTTTCCTACATGGTCTCTTTGATAGACAGTGTACCCTGAAATCTGTACAAATGAGACCAGAATTTCTTTGCATAACCAAGATTCTATGATAATCAAAATATCAGAATTAATCTATTTAAGTAAGGCTTTCTAAGATATTTTTCTCAAAGAAACAGATCATATTTAGCCATTGTAGATGAGATATTTGTATATATAATATCGACATTTATGGCTAAATCTCTGCTTGCTGCTACCTCTATTCATTTTCTTCATTCTTAGTTACAAGTTTTGGAATTCCTCTCAACCATATGCTAGAAACATCCTTCCTTAGTACAGGATCAAGCCTTCCAAAATAAATGTAATTGTGTTGAAGTGATGAGCCTATCTAGCTGCTTCAATATCTTTTCATCTTTCCTTGATACCAAACATAATGTTTTTTTTTTGTTTCTCATTCTGCTTTCTTCAAACTAACAGACATTATTTTATTTCAAGGTATTTTCTGTTTTATCTGTTTTATCTCTTTGCAAGTATGTTGTACTTCGGTAACAGTTTCAGATTGTTTTTTCTCAGTTAACACACGTTAATTTTTTGTCATGTCTAAATCGTTTTCACATTTTTACGAGAAAGTAAAAATTTCCATCCATTTTCCGGACATTTTGAAAATGTCACAGAGGCTTCATGTCCAGCAATCTCCAAAACTAATCATTTTGATTAAATTATTAAAATTATGGAATGACACAACTAGATCTTACTCCTCATGTGTCCATCCATCCCTCCCTCTGTCGGTGACTTACACTATATTAATTATTAGCTAGATCTGTGTGAACAGTCTGCATATTACAAATTATTGTTTTAAAGGTGATCATAGCTTCACACTGCAACCCATCTTTGAATGACCTAGCCCAGTGCTATTAGTTACATCATAATAATAAATATAATTGTAATAATTTATTTACCAATCAATACAGCAAAAGATATATATGACACGACAAAATAGTATACAGAGTATCACTTAACATGAGGTTTTATTTCAATATATTATTGCATAACTGTAATAATAAGAGAATGAATGAGTGGTTGTATCACTAGTTCACATACTTATTAATATAACCGAGGAGTGGCAGATCTGAGTACTTTGGTAAGGAGATGGCAACATAAATATTATGCATATTATAGGGAGGCAAGATCATTAGATATTGACAACCTTACTTCTGCTAAAGGAAATTTTTTTAAAATAAATAATTTATGCACAGTAATTTCTCAATTTATTTGCACCTTTAAATCAGTGTTTTAATAATCAATTTTCAAGGTATCATGATTCCCCCAAATAGAGAGGAACTTTATAAGTGCATACTGCAAAGCTTTTTAAATTTTGATCCTTCACTTTCTTTACACACATGTAATGCAAACTTCATTATATCAATATTATATTTTAAAGATAGAAATTATTTGCCATTTCATTACCTTTTCTAGTCCCTATTTCAGATTTGTGATAATAATTTGCAATTGTATAATAAAGAAGTTAGAAAGGGAATAAACTTTTCAAAGAGTAAGTTGATCATTTCAAATCCATCATTGCAACTCACAACTTTCTTAAGATGGCTTCCCACATTCAATATTCAGCCAGTAGCAAATAAACACTTGTCGAATCCCCAGTAGTGTGAACGGGTTTCTTGATAAGCGATGAACATTCAGTGCCTGCCACCACATACCAGTCTTTTGGTCACATCAAAGGAAGTGAACATTCACTAACCATATCAGCTGCTCGGGTTCGGGTAAGCAATAGATTGCTATTTGGCGAATGTCTAATGTGTGGAGCCACCTTTATAGTGAAGAAAATACTCACCGTTTCACTGATTCTAAAGTTCCGCTAGCAAAATCAATTATTCCAGCAGTGGGTCGAGTTACCAGCCCCACCATTCCTTTGCCCATGCCTTTGAAGAAGCCTTCTACACCTTCCTCACGAGCACCACTCACAGGTTTGGTAAACACACCAGATACTCCAGCAACAACACCCTACAAATTATCATACTTCTTAACAATTTAAACGAGTAATTTTTAATGTCTCCTTAAATTTACAAATTCTAAAATTACACATTTTAAATGCTCTCAAGAATGGCTTTCTGACAATTTGGAATAAATGTATGAGCATTCCTCAATTATTTTATTTCAATTCAACATAAAGTAAAACAGTTCTTTTGAATTAAACTGAAAATAATTTGAAAAAGTATTCTTACCATCACAAGACCCTTTCCACTTTGAGCAAGACCTGTGTGGAGATTAGCTGGTCGTTGGGCAAATTGCTCTCTTCTTTTACGTTGATAGTCTTTATCAAAAGTGAGAGCTGCCACACCCTTACCTGTTGCAAAATCAAAATTATTTTATAACAGTTAATAACTGCATTTCCAGAACACAAATTAAGTTAATTCTGAATTTGTTAAACCTGTTCTATAGCCCCAAATAGATAATCAAAAAGGCAATTCTAAATCAAATAAACTGTTCGCTAAACATTTAGAGAGAAAAATAAATTATATCTGAATCGATAAAATTAACCTAAAGTAGATTCAACTTTTATATCTTACAATACTCATACGTGATTATTGTTATTTAAGCCCATTGCATATGATTAATTGAAATTCAGTTAACTATTGCATAGAATAATTTTGTTTCTGAGGACACTAATCAAAATAACATATTGCATTAGTAACTTACCCATGGCTCCTGCAATACGTGACATTGCACCCGCAGCTCCACCAACAGTATGTCCAAGTAAGCTTCGCACACCTAGCACCAACCCTTCTGCAAACTCCCCAGGGCCTTGAATAGCTCCCTTTGCACAAGTGAATAAAAATAAGTAGGTGTATTGAGATGACATTTATAAAAACATCAATTCAAAATCTATGAATTGTCAGTTTCCTCACAATATCTCTTTCTCTTCCCTTCTCTTAAATATGCACAAAAAGATAGAGAAATTGAGATAAGATAGATACATAGAGAGGTATAGTTACAGATATAGACCTATTATAGATAGATTAGAGGTAGAGAAAAAGAGAGATAAAAGAGAGAGGACGAGAAAAAGAGAGAAGAGGTGATAGAAAGAGAGAGAGGTAGACAGAAATAGAGTAAATTTACTAAAAATTAAATGAGTACCTGGAATGGCTCATAAAACAGATCCTCCACTCCTTGGGCAACACCCAAAACAAGACCATACGGATTTCCCAGTACATCCAGTCCTAAGACAAGTACGTAAAGTTGCTTTAAGAGCTGCCCAATATAATGTGTGCTCACTTCTGATGTCAACTGTCGTTGGGTAAGAAATGTATAGTTTCTTTCAAAATATGCCAATCTATAAAAAATAAAATAAAAAATAATTATTTTTTCCCCCCACCAAATATGTAATATGCACAATTTTAATTTTATTTATTTAATGATTCTGTATTATATGATGAGAACAAATACAATCTAAAGATTCAAATTTAAATGCAATTAATACTTTTTCTGAATTCCTAATAAACGAGTATTATATCGTAAAGAATGTACATTATTTAATATAATATTTCAGCTCTGAAGAGGTTACAAAACATGAGGGCAAAACATAAGGAGGCAATGTGAAAATAAAAATATTTAATAGCTGAGGTGATCTTTCATTGTTCCATAAGATCATTCCTTAACAATATGAAATAGCAACTATTACTGGATCAATCAGCAGAAATTATGTAATATTTTCAAACAGAGAATGCCATCACACCTCACATTCAAAAGATTCTTGTAATCTTGTAAACTTTCTGGTAAAGTTTTCAAAGATAATCCAATGATATATTGCTACTGTGACCTGAATAATCTCCAAATTCAAGATTTTAATTTATTCCTTTAAATAATCTTTAGGCAATTTGCAAGTAATTACTTGGAAAAAGGGACAGTACAATTACATTCAAATTCAAATGGAGCTGCTCACCACTCCTCCATAAAGATATAGATTCACAAGAAACAAATTAAGATAAGCTGTAAATCATTTTGGAATCTATGAATCTATGTCTAAATCATGTTGATTAAAAACAAAGGAGGACATATTCCCTTTTAATGTTAAAATATGTACCAGTACTGGGCTGCAAATAAAGATATTTTTGTTTCATCAATGAATGCTAATTAATTTGAGTAATAGCTTCTGGAAGTATGCCATAAAAAGTAAATTTTTCTTATGAAATTGTTGGGGCAATAGGCATTTAGTATCGCACTTCAAGATAAAGTCTTTTCATGAAATGAAAGTTAGGGCACTATTTGAAATGTTAAAGTGTCTCAATACAATTATTACAATTGTATACAGCTGACATACATCCATACTACACAAATGTCTGTTCTAAGTTGTAGCAATATTAGTTTCAGTTAAATGATTAAATGTAGTTTGTAAGAGATTATTATGAAACAATACCAAACATTACATTTGTTTTGACAAATGTTTACAATTTCCTTAATCAATGTTACGTTACTTGTTTAAGCTTCCTTTGCTATTAAACATTAATCAAATTAGATTGAATTGCAAAGAGTCAAGGAAAACAAGATGAAATTAAAATATTATATATATATATATATATATATATATATATATATATATATATATATATAGATATAGATATAGATATAGATATAGATATAGATATATAGATATATATATACATATATACATACATACATACATAAATACATACATACACACACATACACACACCGGTGTATATATATACTGGCAAATCTTAAAAATAATAACTCACTTAAAGACAACATCTTGCATATCAGTCAGAGTCACTCCAAGACTCTGCATCAGAACATTCAGGAAATGTGGTGCCTCCTGACCTACTCCTTTCAACCCACCTCCAGTGGAGCTTAGAGAGAAACTCAGATGTATCTACATTCAAATAGAAAGCCAGGATGAATTATGCATAAAACATTATGATTTCAAACAAATAACAAACAGTGATGAGTGTAATGCAACTACTTGAGATGCTACATGTGAACAGGATGTTGCAGAATTACCACCAGATATTATTAATAAAAGTCATAATCATGATCACGAGATGTATTTGTATATCTAATGACATAATATTCATTCACTGCATATAATTTACTTTAATTTGAGTAGGTTATAATTAAAATTATAATTTAAAATAAATTTATTGAAAGACTTTGAAGGACTCCTAAAGGAGCTTTGTAGAACATTACACCACCAAATGTGATGTTGCAAAGTTATTGACTAAAAGAGTTTTCATTATTGTGCTATGTGAATATGAAAATGAGAATCATTCCTTTGTGCCACTTTCTGAAAAATGATATTTATTACATGACAAATAAGGTGAAATAAAAAAAAAGAAGTGAAAATCATTCAACAACTAGTAATGATAATCAGGAAACTCAGTAATATATATATTTCTGTATTAAGAATTGATGTGTGTATTCCTGAGATACACCCTGAAGAAAGATTGATTGTCTTAGTGTTTGTCCATGTGATTTGAAATGTTGAATTGAGTGAAAAGCATATGCAGTTATAAACTAACTTAAAATTGATGTCAAATTAAAGCACCCTTACCATGCATAGTTTGGAAGTTATGAACTGTACAATAAGACATGTAATACAGCATAATAATTTTAATTATGAAAATAGTGTTTTTATTTTTCAGTATATGTATGTTGCAAATGAGTGCAAGTGTTTGTGAGCTATCTTATCTACTTGTGCTTTCAACATCCTCTTCTTATCACTTACTTTCATTTTTAGTTTTCCTGTTGTTCCTCACAGGCAAAGTATAAAAAAATGGTTCATTCTGATAATATAATAAATATAAACTGAACTTTAAATCTAACCTCAAATGAACATTCACTATGATTTAAATGTCTTTCTTGTGGGTTGAAATTACCAATTTTTGTTAAAAAAGAACTAAAGTTGATAACACAATATTGAATTAAAATGTCTTAACAAATGGCATTTGAAATTTGTTGTTGGAAGTGTTCAATGTTTGAGCAACGGACGTAGAAAGATTCTTGAAAGATACAGTGACATAACTGGAACATAGAATGCTTGAACTTCAAGAAGAAACAAAATCAACAAAGGTGCTATTTGTGCAACAGTCAAGTACTCTTTATACAAAAGAAGTAGTTCTTAAAAAAAATTATTATATTTAATGCAAAACCACTTATATATTTTCATATAGCTTCAATCTTGTAAAAATTAATTCTAAATATTCATTTTGTTAAAATGATTATTAATTACAATTACCTTCAAAGGTGAGAAATGCAACAAATCATAAAAGTTCTTCTGTTCTGCTGATGACATCAGAGATGCATGAGCCTTCAGAGGTTCATTCATTACCTTGCAATCTTCCTCAAAGCGCATTTGCTAGATAACCACACATACATATTAGATAGCCCTAACCAAACAATTTTATCTTGAAAATTATTTCTCTAGCCACGAGCCTCTCACCTCATCTTCATCTGAGACATCCGCTTCAATGAATTGTAGAAGAGCATTGATGAAGCCAATATCCACCTTAATGTGAAATTCTTGTACAAGAGCCTTGAAATATTTATACTGAACAACAGGTGAATGTTCCATCAAACGTTTCACTATACTTAATTCCAGAAATGGTTTGAATGCTGCAATCATATAACTTTTTTCATTAAAATTTCATTATCTGTTGATACAAATATACATCAATTGGCATTTAAGAAAATATACTCATTTTCATTTATTTTAATATTTAGAATTCAAGAAAACGTTTGAACATCTATTAACTGAAAAGAAGTCACTTTTTCCCCCTATGTCCCTTATCTGTTGAATCCCCCTCAGCACGCACGCGCGCGCACGCACACACGCACAAACACGCACACACACACACTGACGCTGGTGATGCCTATGACAAGAAATCTGATACATTTTTAAAAGCATGCAAAACATACTAGAAATATGATCCAGCAGCAGTATTGCAATTTTTTCCCTCAGCGCAGTTGAATCCACGATAATGTTAAGTATTTAGTACTTATATTGTGAATTGTTGGCAGAAGTGACTTTTCAATCCCTATATAATTGGTAATAACTTACCACTGTTGGCAGATATGCTGCGAGGCAAAGGGACAGGGGCTACCACAACAGGGAAAATACAATCTGGCATTTGGTTGTCCACTTGCAAGCGATTCACCTTTGCATGCAATTGCATTTGATGTTTTGAAGTCTTCATTTGCAACCAAAGACCAGTATTGTAGGTACGTTTCAGACGTCGACGATGTGGTTTAATCAACTCTCCCTTCTCGAAGTCAACCTACATAAAAAAAATAAAACAATAAAAACGATCTTCTGGCAATGCTGCAGAGAAATGAAACAACAAACACAAAACCAATAAAATATCAATTTATATTTTTTTCAAGCCAGTTAATTGTTTGTGTGTGTGTGTGTGTGTGGGTTTTTTTTACGGGAGCAGGGGAAAATCTTCTAAAGACACCGCGAGGCTCGCAACCCGCAGCGTGTGGGATTCATAGCTAGCCTATGCCTACCCACTAAAAACCCCTCCCTTTGCGTTGACCGCCGAATCTCGCCACGATTCTGATTCGGGGTGAAAGCCCCGATAGTCGGTGCCGCTCCATGGATTTTGGGGGAGCCAAGCTCACAAGTGTGTCTTGCGGAATAGATAGGAGAGTGAAGTTCCTGATGCACTCAAACTGGAAATACTATCACGAAAGAAAGAGAGGTCGGTGACAAATGGACCAATTGGCGACGACGATGGAACAATCATCAAATGGGCGATGGACATTTCGGACATTCCCGACATCATGACGGGATCCAAAGGGAACATGGAGAATTAGATTTTTATCTACTTCCAATTGCGACAGGGCATGGATGTTACGAAGATCAGCTCCCGATTCCGGTTTGGACGATAGGCTCCTCATGAGCCCAAGGTTGGTTTTTCCCGCGTTGATTGAAGATGTAGAACACGTGTTCTTTCATCCTCGTCCACGCTTTGGCAGATGGAAAGGAAGAACTTCACAGACTCCTCAAGAGAAGTAACCCCTGAGACCATTCGTCACTAAATGCTGAATGACACAAGAGGATTGGAGGCGGTAGCCATCTATGCCGCAAAGGTCCTGAACACGCTCCGCCTCCGAGGAAGCAGTACGAAAGAAGTGTTCCCGTATATGTCGGTGAGTGCGAAAAGCCATCCTTCCCTTCTCGCCCGATGCAATGCCTGACGGCGTTCGGCAGGGAAGAATAGGAGAA
>BOPP01000485.1:35136-86546 GCA_017312745.1 Gryllus bimaculatus
ACACGCTGCGGGTTGCGGGCCCCGCAGTGTCTTTAGAAGATTTTCCCCTGCCCCCGTAAAAACACACACACACGCACACACACACACACACGTGTGTGTGTGTGCATCTAAAAAGCTACAAGTAAGAGCCTTAATGGTGACTTATTATGGAGTCTTGCCACCTCATCATGAAAGCTCTTTCACTAACCCCTACCCTTGTATTTGTAGTCAATAACTAACAACTAACCTCCATTCCATTTTCTAACGTTTGAACAGTTGGAATTTCTCCAAGAACAAGATCTTGTTGATAACGAACATAAGCTTCTTCCACAAGTCGAGTATCCATGACATTTAAAGGCTTAAATCTTTTCTGATTAAGTTTACACATTTCCCATATGACACCAGAGCTGCAAGTTAAAAACAGTTGTTGGTAAACAGACAATTAATACAAAGAATGTTTCAAGTAAATGGCACTGACCTAGCAAGGCAGCAGTACAAATTTTCTAGACCACTGTAATTATTTACAAGAGACAATCCAACTCCATGAATAGCTAGTGTGATTTCCTGATCAATCCGTTCCATTTCTCCAGCTGATTGAGCATCACGAGCAACATTTAAGTCGTAAGTAAACAGCAGAATACGCTGCATGCCATCCAAGAAGCTTACCCAGTAAGCTCTTTTATCAACAGCAGGTGCAAATTCTCCAATTCCATCCTGTGTGAGATCAAATAGGAATAAATTCATTAGGGGGGAAATTGACCCAGTTTAAAAACCACCACGATTTATAAATTCATTACAGAGCAGGTTCTCCTGACCTCCAGAACTGACCCATTTGGACAATTGTATAAGTAAAAAAAACAAACAAATGAATATAAATGCCATCTCCAGCTAACAAATATAGAACAAAGTGTAAGAAAATGATATATCAAACAGAGACGTTCAATTTCTAAATGTTAATACTGGATAATTCATGTTCACAATCATACTGACATGAGATCACAAAGAGCAAGAATTCTTTGTGTTACATATGATATTAAGTCAAACTGGCCCTAAGCTGCAGAAGATCTATTTTTTAATCTGTTAGATCAGTACAAGAACATTCTTGATTCAAAAAATAACAATTTTATTCATCATTTTAATTCATTTCTTTTTTTTTAATAGTTTATTTCTCTCCATCTTACTCTTATTCGCTTCCTTCTTTTCCATCTTCTTCTTTTTTATAATTTGTTTCTTTTCCACATGCTAAATACGAACCAGTTGTCCACACAACTTCTATAGAAAAAAATCACTGGTGGAGGCTAATTAATTCAGTTGAATATCATGAACTAAAACAATCTTAAAACATGTTCTTGTTTATTACTGTGTAAATGAAATGTTATGAACTTACTAAGGTAATGCCAATACTTCACAGGCTGTCCAAAAATTAAACAATGTATTCTGGAAGAAGGGAAATTTGGGAATCAGGTTAATTACCTAAAAACTAGGAAAATAATTGCTTGCATCGAAACATTAAAAAATATATTATTATTTTCTAACTCTTGTAAAAAAAAATCCACTGAATTTTTGAAAATGTCCAATATTCAATTCTAGTATAAAACTTAATACCACACATGGAAACACTTTACATTTACAATCAAGTAAATCTTTGGGTTTAAGTGTTATATAAAAATGACAACAGGGGGGCCACCTTATGAGCCATATATTGTAGTAGTATCATCAAAACTTCAATTTTGAGGTATGTATCTTTTACTCTTTGTCCCTTCAAATACAAGCTAGGGATTATGCTTATGATCCAATGACTTCAACAAACTATGAGTATCATGTTTTTCAAAATCTTGATGAATTTCTTCTATTCAATTTTCTGTAAATGTTTTAATAAAATGTTCTTACTTTTTCTTACACCAATGAGTTTTAAGATGCTGAATATAGAAAACATTATATTTCAATTTAAGTTCTTGATGAGAGAAATGGTTCTTATTCAGGCATATGAAATTGTATAGCTTAAACAAACATTAAATATATTATGATTCTCACAATTCTCACAATTTGCAAAAAGGTTGATTTCATTAGGAGAATGTAAAAGACATTGTATTATTGATGGACAGTCTCTTTCAAAGCGAGGCCTCACCTTACGAAGGTCATCTGCTCTCCTCTTCCACCAAGACAGAAAAATTATAGGTCTTTTTGTACGCGTAAATTGCTGGAAATATTAAAACAAAGTGAATGACCTCTGAAATCAAGAAATAATGCAATATTAATGTCTCGTCAGAAGCCATAATTTTTTTCCCAATGGTTCTTGTGTTTTTCCTAAAGAAGATAATTGTTATTGTTATTAATTTTTATAAATAATTTAGTAATAAAAACTGTTTTCTATTAAAAATTCACAGTTCTTTTGTTTATTTTTATTGAACTGAAGAATTCTGTACCAGAAAGTCAAGATTGTGTAACATTCCAATTTAACGTAGAAAATATTATTATTGTAATATCTTGTCAGGGTCCTAGTGCAGAAGTGGGGAACTTGTCCTCATTTTAAGGCATCAAGCAAGATTAAGATGACTACACTGAATAGAATGAATGAATTAATATATAAGTAATATAAAAGAATAAAAACCTGCAAAATGCAAACAAGTGTTCTATGCTACTAATTTCCAATGTGCATTCAAATTGAAAGAAAATTGAGCAGTGTCTGGCCATGAGAGGGCTTTCTATGTTTTCATTAAATAGCCAGGAACTCAGGAAAAATTCAAAAACAATGGAACTTTTAATTTTAACTAAAGAATGCCAATATTTGATTGTTATAATGTCTATTCTCATACTGGCCCATTGACTGAGTTATCATACTCAGTGCACCACTTACAGCTTGTTTCATTCAACAGAAAGGCTCCAAGGAACAGCCCACCTGCCATTAAATATTTGCTACTCGAGTGTTGCATTTTGGAATAGCAACTTTGTTTATATCTTGGTATGCAAAACACTGTTTTACTGCATATATACTATAATATGTTATTGCAATATTCATGAAAATTTTTTAGTTAACACATTTAATTTATTGCAGTGTTGTAGGAGAGCGTTTTATTTCTAATTCATTCTTGAGTAGCAAGTGTGCCACATTTTGGAAAACCATTTTGTTATTTTTTAATCAGCTCTAAGCCACTAATTTAATACTAATATAAATTTTATATGGGGATTAAGAAAGCAACCATGATACTGAAGCCAAACAATAGCTTGAAGAATAGCTACAAGAAAAAGTAGTTCTCACGTTCATCAATGTCACATCACTCTCTCTCTGTACCTGTGTATCACAGTGTAAACACATGTACATATGTGCACACAGAGTGGTACAGAACAATGTTTAAAAATTTCTACGGAATTTAGGAGGGTTGAAGGTGATTACTTTCTGCTCAAGAACATGGTGGAAAATCTATCATGACAAAATTGCACAAATCATATTTCGGACATCATGCCACTGATTGATTGGCAACTCATCATGCACTGGTGTTTAGGAGGTAAATGAATTCTTCCTTTTGTCTTTATTGTTCCACTTCAGTATGGTTCTGCTTTGGCTTCATCAGAATTGTCAAATCAGAAATGTCATCAAATTGCATCAGAATCTGCATTCTGAAACAAAGCTGAGCCATTATCATACACACGTTAAATCTCTTAGCAGTCACTTCAAGAAACAAAATAAGCCAGAAAAGTTCATCACAGAAATTAATTTAGCGTTACTATTCTCTCTCTTCCATTTTCATATAGTAAGCAACACAACAATATAAAAACTTGTTGATGAAGCACATCACGTTCTAAAAGTGGCAGGTTCCTCACTTCTGGTCTAGAATAATACCTGATAGCTACTAGCCACACTCAAAATATACTTAGCTACTAGATTAAGAAGTCATTGGGCTATTAGCAGTTTAAGATACGCACATTTAATACTCTTTATACGCTCAAAATATATCTGTTACAAAATAATTAATTGGAAGAATACAACAAATGCTTACAAAATATGAGAAGTTACAAAATCAAGCAAGCAAATAACAACTTACAAATTAAGAAAATGATCACAAACAATGAAAAATAGAAAAAAACAAAAAATTCTCAAAACTCAAAATAAAATATCTACAATTTTAAAAATAAAAAAGGGATAATTTTTTCCCTTTTTGAACACACTAATTTTATATTTTTTATTTCCAAAACAAATTGAATTACTATATGTGTCAACATAAAGCAACATGAAATGTTAACTTCATCTACAGGTTAATGTAATATAAAATATTAATTTTCTGATTTCATTTTTATTGAGAAAAAGTGTGACCAGTGATTGTAAAGCATGGCATATGTTATGAATGAGGGCACGATTTATGCAGCGTATTCTTAAACTCTCAAAACTTGTAATTTTTTTAGGAAAATATGCTTGTTCAAGACAAAAACATATAGTTCAATGTAATAGAAAATTTCAGAAAAAGAACATTGTAATATATTGGGAAATAAATTAACTGGATTAGATGTTTTATTTATTTATGATTTCACTAAAAATTTAAATGCATTCAAAAACTCAATACAGCCAAATTGCAAAATAGAATAATAAGAAAATCATTTATATTTTCTCTGTAAATAACATAATAATGTTTTGCATGATTTATGAGAATTCATTGAGACAAAACCATAAATGTGCTTCCGTTGAATGGAAAATTACTCCCTTGGGATCAATTCAACTTAAAATGAAATACTTAATTTCATATATTATGCTGTGAATAAGGAAACAAGAATGCAATTGACCACTCATTGCTCTGTTCTACCATGCATTACTCGGAAACAATGCACAATGCAAGGTCCTTACAATCTGGTTTCCAGGACTCTAGTAGGGACCAAGAGTTTATATTTTGTGTATGTTCTTTAGCATGAAGTATCAGAAACATACAGTATATCAAAATCTAGATCATTCTGTATTTTAATTACATCTTATAAAAATTAGAACATTATCCACATACATAATTCATCCAATACATTTATTTTATTTATTTATTTACCAGTAAAAAAGCCCCACTTCACTTGCCTTTGCTGTACTTAGTTCAATTATGAGTAAAGGCAGCAACAAGGATTTTTAGCTAAATTTGAAAACAAGAAATGTTCACTCACACGTAATAGAAACCGTCTGCATCAGAAAATGAGAAGAGTTTTTTATCATCCCTTACTGTGACTACATGAGGACTATTATTTGATGATATTGCTGAAAAATAACTAAACTCCTCATTAATACCCCAAATATCTCTTTAAAAACGTGCTCGTGAAGTGAAGCAACATTTACTGTCCAGAATCAAAGCATTCTCACCACTTGGCTCAATGTATCAAATGAAACTGGGCAAAAAACATGATCCAATATAAGAAACATTGATAGAAGCTAATACACAAAATGTATTACAAGCATAGGCCTATTTAGTATTTTAGAGTACCTCACTTCATTTTAATTTTCAATGCTCTGAACAGTCTCTAAATGTCAAAAAACTATAAATCATCAGAAAAGATTTTACTTCGTATTTTAATTTGTGAATAAAGTTCAATTATTTAAAGTCATCTGGCAATGTGTTATAAAACATGTATTATGTGTGGATTTTGATAGTGAACTGCTGTTGCTGTTACTAAAACTTGTTGGACATGATTCCAATGCATGTTGCGAGTTAAAAATAGAGAGATCTGTGTTCAATGAAAATAAGTTCCCTTCCTTGAGTACACCAGGCGGCCAAAATTACCGATTCATAAATGAAGAGGCAAGGCAATGATAGGATTCCAAGCTCAGTAGAGGCTTGCAGCTTTTACTTCTTATTCAAACAATTTTTTTCTATCTAAAAGTTTAGATTTTCAATGTAAAAGTCTGGGTAGGATACTTCAGAATGTGTTTCCCCAGAATATTATGCAAGATGAATTTTGTGCTTGTGAATGGGATTTGCTTATTATTCGTAGAATTATTTTCTGTAATATAAAAGGCCAGGAATAATAGGATCTGTTTCCCCAGAATTTAACCCACTATCTCAAACAGAATAAAATGTATGAAGGTCGACAGAGTTCAGTTCCCTGATTGTTCTTCAGTTTAATATTCACTTTCAAACCAATGATGCAAAGTGCAATGTAGGGTGCTGGAGTACTAAATGAACTCTACTGAATATTTATTGAATTCCTCTCTGCAAAACAACCTATAAGAATTTGCTTGACGTTTTTCAAAATTTGTTTTCTGAAATTTCAAAAGAAAAAATGCACAGAGAGTACTTTAATTTCCTGATTAATTGTTTTAGCAATGAATGAATGCAAAATGAAATAATGTTAGTTTAAATCTGTTCATTAACATTATAATAAAAATGTTGTACTACTTCACTTGTTGGAAAAATATTTTCTACCACTTGAATACATTTACACAAAAGTATCAAAGCAATGATTTTTAATGAGCAATATATTTCAATTATAGCTATTTCTACATAAATTTTGTGATAGAATGGGCAGCTTTCAAAATAACAGTTAAGAAATTGATGGTCATTAGAAAGAAGCAAAGATAGAGAGACAAAAGTTCTGTAAATACCAGGGGAGCTTTTTCTGTTAAGCTCTTTTTTTTCTCCCATGGCTTTTCCAATTTAGATTTGATGGTTTTTATATTAACTCCCTCACAATCATCATCATTAATTACACAGTCACCAGCATCACCACTACCACCATCATCACCACCATCATATTTGTCGTCATCACGCTGACTTTCAGAAGAGCTAACATTTCTTTCCTCTGTAATTGACTGTATAAATGTTTTACTTCTCTTGTGAAGAACGCTCTAAAAACATACATTCAAAATTCTTTCTCAAAATTTATTTCAATGAATTATACATACAGTAATAAATTTAATCAGTCTTCCTCCTAAATGGTAGTATAAAGTAAGTAAAATGTTGTATTCATTTGTTTATCTTTCATTAACTCAATAAAAGATGAAGCAAAGGCCCCAGTTTTCACAATTGAGCTATTCGTCTCTGCCAGCAACTATTAAATATAAATGCTGCCTGCATAAAAGGGTTTAAAAAGGTTGCTGTCAGTTGATACCAATTAAGCATCTAATGAATGAGATTTCTATTAGTGAAATATTTTCAAGTAACAGCTAAGGGAATTTGGGCTAGTTTGTATTACAATCCTGATATAAGCAATTTCCTGGCATTTCTCAACAAGTTTTGAGGGTGGAAAGTATCAGTGTACTTCCAACAATAGACACTGCTATTGCTACAGTTACTGCTTTTGAGGTCATTATTTCAAAGAGAATGGTGGAATTCACCTTGATATTATTAGAGAGCTTTCCCACCAAAGGGCTTTAAGGAATAATGTGTAGTTCAAATGGCTGTTGGCATTAGGGATTGAAGTCAGAACTGGATGAAACTGGTATTCTGTAAGAAATGTCTGACATTTTTTAAGTGCTGTCTCAGCACCTCTGAAATTAGTCAGAGGAACCATAAATATGACTAATAAGAATACCAGTCCTGAAAAGTTCCCCATTCATTCAAGACAAACAGGTTCAAATCAATATAGTCCACGATACTGCCCTTGCCAATGTAACAATTACCTGTGTTGCTGCAGTTTACAGAAATATGTTGAACTAAGTGATGAAACATATTTTGTAACTCTACTCAATATTGGATGACCATTTCTTTATCAACATAAGAATAGTCAGAAAGGTTTTAATAAAATGTTTTACTTAAATTTTAATTCCTTTTAAAAATATCTTCTTTCTCTTAATAATCAGCTGACAGATTAAATATGACAATTGACAATTTATGTCACATTTGAAATATTGAATAAGGTATTGTTTGCTCAGAAAGGAAATATATTAATGTTTAAAGAATGATAATAAAAATTAGCAAATTAAAATACCCTATTCCTCTCCATCTCACTTCCCCTGCTTGGCTCCACTCTCCTGGTACCTCCCATACACTCTGTGCAGCTGATTTTGCCCCTCTTCATTGGAGTTCATTCACAGTTTTTATTTTCAGTTATTCACAGACAAATGTATTTTAGAAGTAAATTTTATGAGCTTTTACAAAATTCCTATTCACTTAAGTAGATTTCCTGACCATTTTCAAAATATTCGCAAATTATTTTAAAAAAACATGCAATTACATTCTGTTTTAAGGGGCTGGACAAAGAGGAATGGAATTTTTGAAAAAATCTCTTGCAGATGGTAACTTTTCTCTTGTTTTGAAAATATAAAAATTTTCATAGCCAATGGAATAAATTTGCAGATGTACATAAAAACAAGCCCTATTCTTTACAACACATTAGAAAATAATTATCTGAAAAAAAAAAAAAAAAAAAAAAAAAAAAGGAGCTTGAATTATGACTGACCAAATACTCAACCTATAAGTGAATAATCTCTTCAAAATCACTTTGCCCATTCCACAAAGTAGCCCAGACGTACAAAGATTGTAAAATCAATTGAAAAGAAACGAAAATAACCAAATTAATTTATGAAAAGACAGTTATTTTGAATCACAGACAGACCTTCAATTTTATTAATATAAATGTATCATACATAACACTGATGCATACAAAATAAACAATATATATTAACAATAATTTCAAGTAAAAGATAGTATATTTTAAAACAATCTCACCTTGCGTAAATCATCTGAAATCTGCTTCTTCTTGTGGTTGGCCCAAATAAGAGTTTTTGTACCTAATGGATTTGTCCATGTGAACATGACCCCATTCTTTGGCTCTAGGAACCTGCACATGAAAGATAAATGAATGATATATTTGATTGCATACATCAGGTAAGCCATATTGAATCACTAGATCACTGAATATCAATGATAAAGAGCGAGAAACAGAAATGAGAAATGGGCGGGGGGGGCGAGCACAAGGAGGAGAGAATTATAATTACATGGTACACTTTGTGCCTTTTAATAATATCATAAAAAGATAAATAAAAATACAATGTAGGCTTTCACAGTCAGTTTCTAAATAATTGGTCACTTCTGGGTTTGTAGGAATGCTACATCTAATTATGTAGAAGTGAAAAAATTCCTAAAATTTAAAAACTCTTACCTAGAACAAACTTTTGCAGGTATTTTAAAAAATTCGTCTATTTTCATTTCACCATTTCTTGGCCAGTGAATAATTAATGAATACGCAATTGAAGTATACTCCTCAATTTCTTAATGATAATTTACTTTCATCTACCTGTATGCACATACTTAATCTTATCTGCAGTAGAACCTCATTATAAGAGACACCTGGGATAGATTTTTACTTCTAGGTAATTCTTGTCATTGGAAAATGCTAAATATAAGTTCTTATATATTCACCTACATTAACTCATTTTTACCATTTTCACCCTAGCATATGATGTCATTTTTTGTGATACTGACGTTAACTTCCATAAAAGAAATGTTAAAATTGCAATTCTTGCAAAACTCTTAATTAAGAAATCGCCTTCGACCCAAATAATTCACCAGACAATCAATGCCAATCTCACCATGCTGATGAAAAGCTCAGTATAAAGTACATAATGCATTAAGATGATAAGTCTTACAACTTTTCAAATATAGCAGAGCTCTCACAGTTCCACTTGCCTGAAAACAATGAGAACATTAGCTTGAATGAACAATTGAGGCCGCATATCAAAGCATCACAAAACATAAAGCAGGACAAGTGGCAGCAGATTTTCACATTTCACAGAGTAGCTGGTTTTCTCAGGAAGGGTGTTTTTACAGAGTGAAATTCCATCTTTAGCAGCCTTTGTCAAGGGTGTTTGAGAGTAAACCTCATGAGTCACTTGGTCTCCAGCATGGAAAAATTTATGATTTTAACTTCTGACTTTTATTCATGAAGAAAAAATTCCTCTGGAATTCTTTTGTCTACTGTAGGTGTGAAATTCCTACAAGTCTCTCATACAGAAGAAGAAAATATCCATTATTTATACACATTGCTTCTTAAAAGCAAGTTCTCTTATAATGGGGATCTATTGCATAGACATTATAACAAAGGAAGAACAACATTTAAATGAAACTTAAGTACACAAAAATATTTTTTTGTGACACAGAATATATGCACTGCAAAATGAAAACAATTTTGTGTTTTCCTCACTTCGGGGTACTGTCATCCTCTTCATGATAAGATACTGGGACATCAAGATTGTTCATAATTAGTGCAGGAGCCAAACCAGGTTCATAAGCCATGAATGAGATATACACAGAGCCTTCAGCCATTTGGACATCCACATTCAGACCTCCATACTACAAAACAGTTCACAATTGAAAGGGAACAGAAGCAGGTTCAATTTATACAACTATAAACATTTGCCCAGCAGAAAATACTTTTTGAAATTTGCAACAAAGTTTAAAAGGAACACATTAATGAAGAACAATGCTCCCAAAACACACACAAGCTTAACACTCTAACATATATTTTGCCTTATTTACAGCTAAGGACACATTACATTTTTACCTTGTTATCTAGCCGCAACAAAGTAGTATACACAGTGTCGTAAGAAAATGAAGCTGTCATTTCTGAACTGCCAGCAACACGTGCTCGAAGATGTTTAGTATTACTGCTTCGTGGCCAGAAAGGAGAACAACCATTTGGTTCAACCTACATTGATAAAAAACTTGTTATTCAACAAGTATACCCTTTACAGAAAGGTAAAAATGAAGACAAAAAGAAAAGAAAGACTAGATACAGTATAGTCAGAAAGATTGCATATGTTTCAGTAATAAACAATCTCTGTTGATCATTTATTGTAGATCATTTCAAAATATTAGCCTCCATACTAAAAACATTATCTCACATTATCACTGCTGACTGACATAATTTAGCAACTGGAGGTGTGTTATTCACTCTGAATTTTGACACGTCCTTTCTTTAAATTATGTTTCTAGTCAATCTTCACTGTAAGAGAATAGGCACACTTACTATAATCCAGGGATCAGCTGGCCTCTCAGCTTCTTGAACTTCAATTGAAAATGAAGCTGAGTTCAATAACACATAATATGGAGTAAAAATAACTTGTTTGGTTAGTGAAGAATACGTTAACTGAATGTACACCCCAATCTGATAACAAAGACACACAAACATTTCAAAATAAAAAGACTGATTTGTGGTAAATAAGAAAAAAAATTAATTGAATATTTACACAACCTATGAGCAAAGAATGTGATTATTATGATATACTAATAAAATACTCCTTATATAGTTTTGAGGCATAAACCCCCAATACTCTAATTTAAATTTAGACCATGAGAACAACAGAGGCCTAAATATAATCCCAATAGTTCCCGTAAGGCCTCTCTTGCTCTTGCAACATCAAGTCACCAAGTTACATCAATGTAAGCATCTCGCACCTCTGCTGGACAGTCAAACAAACACATTAGGGAAATGGTAAAAACACAAAGGAAGCCTTTACTGTTTAAATAATCTCACAAGTTTACCAGCTTGCTACCTTGGAAGATGCTACAATGAATATGTAAATAGATGTAGATAATCTATTTGTACATTTCATTTTTTCATGAGAAGTTTTGCTTCATATTTTAAAGTTAGAAAATACATATTAAGTTAAATGATTTCATGTCAAATGCCTCATACGATTAGGAATACCACTGGTACATTCTTTACAATTGCTTTGTGATGCTATCTCAAGAAATCATCAACATCAGCGTTGTTTGATGATGATGATTAAGGTTTAAGGGTGCTTTAACAGCAAAGGGCACTGGCGCCTGTGTCAAATTATTTTTAAGAGCAATACTCACTGTAGCCAGACTAAAACATTTTTTAATGCAAGGTAAAATGTAAAATGCGAGGTAAAACTGAAAATAAATGTGTTCAGTTATTTAAAAAAGGGGTTGGCAGAAAAGAGCCTGATAAACACTTCAAAATCTCCAATTATAAGCCAAATAATTGGCATAATCCTCTTCTCTCAGATAATGCTCTTAAGGAGCTAAAAAGCTTGCAGAGGGAAGATTTGACATTTCCAAGTACCTGTGGTAGAGAGTTAGGAAGGTAAAGCCTTCGCCGGCTATCTCTTACCTTAGAACAGTGCAGAACATGCTTCACGGCAAGATCCGTCTCACAACTATTGCAAGTAGGGGGTGGGCCACCACGGAGATGTCCGTGGGAGAAATGAGAGTGACCAATCCGAAGGTGTGTCAGAATTATCTCTACGCCCTTTGACTCACGAGATGAAGAAGACCAAGACTTTATGGAATCCTTGATTCTCGTGAGTTTAAAATCTGAGTTCTGTCACTCTGTTTGCCATGCACTGAGAATACGTTTGATAAACAGCTTGGTATCGTTTGTTGGATCTATGAGGATGTCTACTTCAGTTTTCTTTGTGGCGAGCTTTGCTGCTTGGTCAGCAATTTTGTTCCCTATTATCCCAACGAGACATGGGATCCAACAAAAAATTATTACAACGAACCAGAAAATTATGGATTTGGTGTTGAGTGGTTGTTGTCAGAGGTCACAAGAAGAGAAGCAGCACATAGATTTGAGAGAGATTTTTGAATAACTGCAGTTTGCAGCTTCTTTTAATGTCATCGATTCAGCCAACGTAAGTGCCTCTAAGAGCGCATATGTTTCTGCAATATAAGCGCTGCACGAAGAGTCAAGTTGAAGACTCCACATGGCTCTGTGGTAAAAGAAGGCACACCCTACATTACCATTCTGGAAGGAAACATCAATGTATATGACATTATAGCCAGGGTACATGGATTTCGTCTCCTGGAATCCCTCCAGGAATGTACTGGGGGGAGTTGAGGATTTTGGGAAGTATGATAATCTTATGTCTATATTAGCCCGGAGAAGCTTCCAAGGGGGAACAAGATTTCAGGGCTGTTTCACATGGATGGGGAGTTTTATATTGAGTTTCTGCAAGAGCGTTTAGAGACGGATACCCGGAGGATGGGATGATAGTCTGAGTGCGAACAATGTCCTGTGACTTGGGCGAAGAACTGATTGGTGCAAATGAGTATTTATAGCTGATACTTCATAGAGTAGAGGTATACTAGAGTGTGCACCAGGGTGTGCAGAAGGCGCGGCCGGATATCAACATCTCTCGCGCCTGAGTCACGTGACTTTGGGACAGCGAGGAGACATCTGCTATACACCCGTCTCGTACTAAATGATTTCTTTCAATATGTATCTAACATGCTTCACTCTAGCATTACTTTCTCATTTATTACACAGCCCTAAGA
Source organism: Gryllus bimaculatus (assembly GCA_017312745.1). Taxonomy (NCBI): domain Eukaryota; kingdom Metazoa; phylum Arthropoda; class Insecta; order Orthoptera; family Gryllidae; genus Gryllus; species Gryllus bimaculatus. The sequence continues at coordinate 48,324 of BOPP01000485.1, forward strand.
ATGCTACTTATAGCACAAAAGTTAAAAGTTATTCTGCTCTATTTAATTAAGTACATGAAAATTCCGATTTTTGCCCAACTTGTCACACTCAACCGCATACCCCACTACACCTGTTTTACAAGTACTATAACATAGGACAATAAATACAAAAAAATTGTAAAATAAATTAACTCCATGGGAGTCATTAATCCAAGTTTCTGTTACTACCTAATGCTAAGACATTCTGCTATCGATAATCCATATCAGGCATATAACAGCAAGTTATCAAAATATTTCAAGGATTTGTGGAGGGGGAACACCAAACTTTTATTTTGATATATACTTTGATTTATTTAGTCAAAAACAGTATATACTGTATGTGACATAAGGAGGAGAAGTACCATCTGCACACATTTTCTTGAGCTCAAAAATCTCTTCCCAACATTTCAATTATAGACATTAGACTCCCCCACACACACACACATTATACAAAACTTATTTGTATCGATAAACAAACTGCAGGTTTTATTTAATTTTTTTGGTATTACTAACACAACAGTAATATAACCTTGGTTTTACTCCTACCACTACAAGCAAAAGGAGTGCTCTACAAAACGTGCGCATAGTGAGGCTACATTTACGTCCAGAAGCAAAACAAGGGTCCGCCTCAGCATTTGCTCAATGAATCAGGAAAACTGGCCAAAAACCTGATCGAAATGGGGGTCTTTGACCCGGCAGCTGAAATACATAATTTTCAAAGAATTTACTAATAAAAATCAAATACAATCATACAAACTATAAACACTAACATACTACCAACACTAAATACATAATATATACTACTAACACCAATAAATACACACATTAATACCCTCTAAATAAAGTCATTTTATTATTAACTGATTTAATTCTATTTTTCTGGTAAATTCGAGTCTTTCTCTTTCTATATATTTGAACCTAATTTCAATATATTTAAATAATATTAATCAAATACATCCTACGATTCATCATGGTTTGTTGACCAATTAAGTTAAATTACAAAAAACGGAATTATTTACAAATTCTCTCAAACATCTTTTTATAATTGTAGTGTATGCTGCCCTTTTAAAAATGTCACCTCTCCCTTGAAGTATTCTTACTTCTACTTCTGCTCTTTTGCAGATTTTCACATCTGCAGAAGGGTATTTCAGTCCATGAGCATCCTTCCTCTGAATGAAAGAACTTCATCACTATCAGTCCGGCAAATCTTACAGTCAACACAAGCAAGTGACATTTCCAACTTCTTTACTACAAATCCTCCAATATACGTTACAATGTCCACAACGTAGGGAGACAATCTAGTTTCAAGATTGTCTACTGATGGCAAGTACATATGGTCAATTGGCACCTCAATGCACAGTTCAGGATGCAGTTCAATGCAGGTTCAATGCACGTTGCAGCCAAAACAACAATACTGAACCATGGTTCTTAATAAAGCTCAAACACGTGTGGATCGTTTGCAGTAAGCAAATCTCCAAAACGCCCCCAAATAATTACGCCGCAACACCAGAAAAAACAAACAGCACGCAAAGGTATTACATGCCTTACAAGGTAATACATACAATGTACAATAAAACGCAACACAAGCTACCGGTGTCCCAAAGTCACGTGACTTGCGGCCACCGCATGTTGAAACCTGCGCAGTAGGTTTTACGAGCACTCTAGATGTATCTCTCCTCTATGTGATACTTTCGCACCATAGGAGCCGATTACAATATCTCGCCTTCGGCGCAGGGATAGTTCACCAGCCTCGGCCAATTCAATGCGACTCGTGCGGTAGGTGCCAATGCTGATTCGTATACCGGTATTGTGTACGGTATTCAATGACCGGCGGGTCGATGGAGTCGCCGACCCATAAAGAATACATTCATAATCTAAGATAGGACGGATGATAGTCCTAGGCGCAAAAGACATACTCTGTCTGCGCCCCATGATCTACCAGTAAGGGTGCGTAGGAAGTTCACCTGCGATACAGAGCGGGTCTTCGAGTTTTGAATGTGATTTCGAGATGTTAAATTCTCATCGAATGTCAGGCAAAGGAAAGTGGCAGATTCGACGAGGGGAAGTTGATGACCCCCCTAAAAAAGATCAGGATGATTATGGAGGTGATGTATTCTTCAGAAGCAACTGGAATTTGAGGTGAAGAACTTGCATCTAGTTTTATTGCTCCATTCGTGCAATTTGTTGAGGACAAGCTGTAGCTCTCAATAACTTGCATATTCTTCGAGAAGCAGGGTATGCCAGTCATCAACCAAGAGCGATGCCTTCACATGCTCTCGGATAACTGATACGATACTACTGATAGCAATGGCACAGTTACACTCAGAATTGACTTCTGGGGAACGTCGTTTTCTAACTGGTGAGTTGAGGATAATGTGTCAGCAAGGCGGGCGCAGAAAAATATTGACGAAAGAAAATCTACTAGAAACGAAGGGAGCTCCAAGAATGCAAGGTGCGAAGAATGCCGTACCTCCAGGTGATGCCATATGCTTTCCCTATGTCGAAAAACATTGCTATCAAGTGTTGTCGTAGCACGAAAGCAGTGGAGATCTCAGTGGAAAGGATGAAAGTGGTTCATGGTTGACCTGTGCTTCTTGAAACCACATTGAAAAGGTGTAAACAAATGTCTTTGCTCTAGGAGCCAGACCAGACGTTTGTTTACCATTCGTTCTAAAAGCTTTCACACACAGCTTGTGAGCGAGATTGGGTGGTAACTTGAAGGAATTGTTCTGTCTTTTTCTTCTTTAGGGATTGGAATAACAATTGCTTCACGCCAAATCCTTGGAAAGGAATGTTTATCCTAAATCAAGTTGAAAATGCTGAAGAGAAGAGACAGAGCATTTTTCGGTAGGTTTTTAAGCATTTGTTTATGTATCTGGTCTAGTCCTGGAGCAGACTCTTTTGCACAAGCGAGGGAACAGGAAAATTCATCTATGGAGAAAGGAGCATCGTAATCTTCCACGCGACTAGAGAAATCTAGTCTACAGTTCTCCATTCTTCTTTTGGCCTGCAGAAAGCAAGGAGAGTAGTGTATGGAGCTGGAGATATGATCGTTGTGAGAGGCCAATTTTTCAACTATATCTTCTGATAAGATGAGATTTTCATTTACCACAAGCCCTGAGACAGACGGCGAAGAAGTCTTCCACCGATCTGCTGAACCTTTCACCACACTACTTATGGGTTCGTACGGCAAGAGTGATGAAATACAAGCTCACCAGGACGCGGCCTTACTTCCCCGTATGGTCAATCTAGCTCTGGCTTGTGATATTTTATAATTGAATAGAGTATCCAGAGTTGAAAACCTACTAAGCTTTGCCAATGCCCGTTTCCGATCACCTACCGCGTTGGCACAAGGGCATTCAACCATGGCACAGGAGGATGTCGTGGGTGACCCGACGACTTTGGGATGGCAATTACAATCGCATGAAGAAGGGCATCAGTAAAATAGAATCGATATCATTTGGGCAGGTTTCCGATATCCGTATATCTTTCTCAAATGTTTCCTCATCAGCTCAGTGGATTAACCAGCGAGGAGGAAGAGCAACGTTTGGGTCGAGAATAACGAAATTGACCAGAATGGGAAGTGGTCACTGCTATGCAGGTCGCCAAGAACAGTCCAAAGGATGGTAGAGGGAGATGGACTACAGAGAGCCAGATCGACGGACGAGAAAGTGTTTGAACCCACAGAAAAATATATGCTTTCGCCCGTATTCCGAAGAATTAAGTTCTGATTGTCAATAATATTTTCAAGTATATTGCCTCTCGAGCAGGTCCTAGGACCACCCCAGACGGGATTGAAGGCATTTAAGTCCCTCACAACAAGAAATGTGGCAGGCAACTGAGAATAACATATCTTCAAGTTCCTCTTGCGACACGACTTGTCCAGGCGGGATATAGACGCAAATAGTTATCTATATAGTGCGGAAGTTTACACGAACGCAAGATGTCTGAAGAGTGGTTCGCACGTCTTCTTTGGACACCAGGGAGTCTGTGACAAATGTAACGACTTCGCCACGTTCCCGGAGGCCATCATCAATGTCTTCCCTAAAGCAACTGTTATGTTCTTGGGGATTCGTTCGGAAAAATTAAAGTATACAACGTTTATTGCATTCACAATACAGAATAGGTAAGAACGCTGGACAACTTATTAACGGTCACTCGGGAACACGTCGGGGAGAACGTCCGTCCACTACCATTGACGGCGAGAGACTGAGGCATGCTCGTTGCAGCAAGAGAATAGCAGACTGCGCCAGTGCGTCGCGTGCTACCCAAACTGTTGAGGCCAATCACCACAGGCAAAAGAGGAATAAATTTAGGGTGCATATATTAACATTTTCTCCCCTTTTACTGATTGTGTGATTTATGTGTCTGTGTGCATTAACTAGGTGAGAATCTTGATGGTGAGACTAATGCGAAATGAACTTAAGTGGGTTCTTGAGGAGTGAAATACGCGTGTGCTGGCAGTCTCAGCTGTCTCGGGTAATGAGTTGTGTGTAGGCTGGTATGGCTGGTGCGGCTGGTGTGCCTGGTATTGGTATATAGTGCCTGGTATAAGTGCAGTTGCCTTATCGTGGGCAATTATCAAACTTGTACAGTCTGCTCGGGTCGTATTTGCGTTTATTATCTGGAAAGGAATCTGACTTGGTCGAATATAGTCTGTTTAACCTTTTTGTCTCCAAACTGTATCCGGAGTAATGGGAGATCTCCAAAGGCGGATCGACGACAGTGCCGGAAACCATTTATCCCAGGCTAGAAATTGCCGGACAAGAGAAACGTTGTTGTTCCTATTTCCAGTGTACCGGAAAGTCGAGCTCCATTTCCGGTTTTCCCTTCAGTTGTTTTTCGCTGACCCTGGTGTGAACATCGTCCGGCCCTCACCCAGATTGAGGCCGTGGCGAAGTGTTCGCTCCCAAGAACACTTGACGCTGGAGTCTGACCAATGGTGGGACTGTGGAGCTTTTCGGAATTGGCGAAGGAACTCGTTCAGGTTAGCGTTCGCCTGGGGATCCCTTGGTAGTCTTCATTGCCAGTTTTAATGCGTCCTTCACAGTTTGAACATAAACGTTCTTGCTTGACCATTGTTGATGGGTGATAGGGTGGCTGTTAGCTTGGGATACTTCACACTACTGACTCTTCAGAAATCCTTCGAATTCTTCGGCAAGAGCTGTTCTGTGGTTAGTCTGAGACGAACAGTTACGCGGGCTTCATGGGGCTGTGCAATAGATCGTTACATCAGGGCAATTGTTGCAGAGCGAAGTTGTTGATTTGTAGCTTAACTTCGAGCACTCTTGCTGTAGGCATTCAACAAACAATTAGAAGCATTGGGTTTCAGACAACGGAACCCGCGAGTCGAATGGTGTATTCGTTCAGTCGGCTTGCCTTTGGATACTTCCAATGGTAGGTTCCACGAAACATCGGGTGGTGCGTAGTGCAGTTGAGATGCACATGGTAGCTGCAAAGATTTTGCGAGGTTTATAATGTCCGAGTCATACTGGCCAAAAACGAAAAACCTTCGTTTTTACAAATACTCAAGTGAACTGTGTGAGACGTTGTGATAAATAGCATTTCGTAGAGTAAGGTGGGCCCAGACTCTGTGCATGCGAACACTACAACAATTAGCGGGAGAGGTATTTCACTCTGGAGCCTTGAAGTCGTGGCGGCGGAGATCTTGACCTGTTTCTGAGACGTTTGACAAAATCGTGCCAGAGAGAGGTCGCGTTCTGGTCTCACGTGGACATGGCTTTCTGACAAATCAGTAGATTGCTGCGGATGATGAACTGCAAAAAAATGGAAATCATCGAAATACTCTGCCTCTTCCTCTGAAGCAGGAATTGAGTTCTAATGGATGGATGGGTGGATGGAAGCGGTTGCTCGAGAGTTAGTAATCGGCATTGCATTGGCTTTTGACTATAAATCAAAGTGTACCTAAACAGACGCATATTCGGCAAGCGACTGATGCACCAGCACTGGTAAAGACTTTTTGGATGGAATCTGTGTCAGCGTTTATGGTCGGTAATCAGTGTGAAGTGGCGGACGTACAGATATTTAGAAGCTTTGTGCTACCTAACCCCAATTGCAAGTGCCTTCGTGTGTCAAATTTGAGGCGTACACCTTGGAAACAAAGTTTCGCGTCGAAAATGGCCATTGGCCCGAGAGGTTGGATGGCTGGAGACATCCCGTTGCTTGCGACAGCGGCTATCTTAATGTTTATTTTCGAACACAGTTTCTGTAGATCGAACTAATTAAATGTATTTTATATGGAGGGCGTATTAAATACTTGAATGATCGGTGAGAGCTCTAAATAGTAATAGTCAGAGGAAAAAGACTTCGTGATTCGCTGCCAGTAAAACTGAACTGACATTAACTTTGGGTAAACGTAATTTTTGTTAAAGTTCGTTATATAAATGGTGTGGTTATAAGAGGTGTATTAGAAGGGCGAAAGAAGTGCTCAGTGCGAGTTGGTGTTCTAGAACTCGATGAAAGTAGCGGGCTTCGGTTCCATCTACGAGTTATTTTATTCTTCTACCAGCGCCATATAATCCAAAAATAACAACATGCTAAAATGTCGCGTCAATGTTATAGCATAATTTAAGCAAAATATTTCGATTGCGAATAAGAAATGCAAACACGAATTTCAAAAAGCGTAATACTCGTAAAGAGGCAAAATAAAATTGAAGCTTCTATAATCTTATAGATTAATAATCTTAAAATTGCGATGAAAAGAACATTAAAATATTGCGTATTATTATTCATTTTACGTCGAATAAAACATGAAATGAAACTCTAAAAGCTCGAAAGACAATTCGTTTAACAATATCACAAAATTATAGTGATATACTGACAAGAAATGTGACTTGTGTTTGTATCTATAAATAATTCATTAAATCCAGTTTGGACATCTCTTGTTTGCTTTGATATAATTTTACTTTCTACTATACTACAATATATATAAATAAATTTAAAAATTCTGTGCATAGACTCCCTTATGCTATTGATATATAATGTGAATAAAGATGATGGAACTGTTGATGTTATGTAATTACATTAATTCTTAGTGTGACAAGGCTTTGAAATCCATTGTCTACACTGAAGTAAATAAAATGGTTTTGATGATAAATGTGGCTCATTGATTTTGATGAATATCTTTCTGAGATCCCTTGCCTTCATGTGGGAGGCCTTAGTTTCGTGGGTATTGAGGTTTCGTAGCTGTGATGTAAAAAAATCAAAATACAATTTGCCGAAAACGAATTTTGAAGGGAAATATTTCCTAGAGTTTGTCATGCTATTGAAGTTCATTACCAAATATCATATAAACATCTATTCAGATGTAAGTAGAAATCCATTATGTGTATTATATTTACCGACTTGAATCTGAGCTTTGCAGCACTCTTCGGTTTTCGACAGCAGGTCAAAAGGAGATAAAGGGCTCTGCAGCGTTGCCACTTGGTAAGAAAAGAAAAATCTCGGCTAAGCAAATTGAACTACTCCGCATTCATTTTTCGACATTGTCACCTATCCAAGCCACACGAAAGCGAGTATCTGCATTAGTAGAAGAGGGTCACCTCTCTGTTTCAGAGGCGGCGAGTCGGTTATGGCGTTGGGGCAAGAACTGCGCCAATACTGGCTTAAACGTTATCGAGAGACAGGAGAATCCGGGGGAAACTAGGAACGGGGTTTGGGTAATTCGAGATGCTGACCAGATGAAGTTTTGATACAAGCAGCGGTAGAAAAACCCTTTCCAAACTTCTTCACAACTGCAAAGAACCATCAGATTCATGGATGCTCCAGGACAATACGCAACAGACTTCAGGAGGCTTGTCTGCAATCCAGAAATGCAGTTTGGAAAACCGAAGCTGACAGAAGAACACAGCTCTATCGGCTGGCATTTGCGGAGGAAAAACAACATCGAGACTGAGCTGATATCATTTTCTCTGATGAGAGTATATTCTCCTCCGCAAATGATGGTCCCGTTCGTGTTTTCAGGCCCCAAGGAAGCCACATGATTCTCGGTACGTAAAGCAAGTCCCAGGTCAGGGGTCGTTTCTCAGTAGCAGTTTGGGCTCGATGTCATCTCGTGGGATTGAATGATCCACAGAAATCATGACCACTTACATGCTCCTCCAGTACATCCACATACTTAAGATATGATAATTACATCAAGAAGCAATTACATCCTGTGGAGATAATTCAATTCCAACAGAACAATCACCGATTCATAAGTCGGCTTTGGCTTAATCGTTTTTGCGAGAAACAAGATATTCAGGACTGCCACCATGTGCACCAGATCTGAACCCTATTGAAAATGTTTGGCAGAGACAAGACGCAACGTGGCCGAATACTGGTCTGATCGGAGCCTAAACATGCCGATGCTGCGCGTCCTGGCAAATAATCCATAGAAGCCTGGAGGAGGTCGTCACAGTGGAAAACTCTGCGGCGAGACTTGTGGATTCTCTCCCACGTAGGATGAGAATGGTCGTAGAATCTGGGGGGTTTTGGATTCCTTATTAATGTATTCTTTACATTTTCTAGAATTAAGGTATTTATAAATAAACATTAATGTAAAAAATAGAATAAAATTTTAACAAATATGTAATTTGGAGATTTAAAAACAAATATTCATAGGAAAGATAAAGAGCCCTTTTCAAGAGTATTTTGTTTAAAAATCAAAATAATACTTTATTGACACAATAGAGAGAGTACTGTGCACTGGATTCGATCCTGCTGAATAGAGTTCAGAAAGAAACGATACTACCAATGAGATCAAACAAGCACTTTATAAATTTACATAAATTTAGTACATACATATTATTGGGCCAAATTTCGCAACGTTGAAATGTCTCCAACATATTTCGATAATACAAAATAATGTTGAAAAATGCATGTCTCTATCGAACGGAAATTAAAAACACGAATTTTATATATATATATATATATATATATATATATAAATATATATATATAATATATTATATATATATATTGCATGTATCATATGCTTGCATACAGAGAGTCCTACCACACTACGGGCAACCCTCGGTAACTTCTATACGGTTCCGGATATCGGCTTACATTTTCACTCAACTATGCGGAATCATGCGGAAAGTAATATGGTGTAGAGATATTGTTATGAAATATTTTTAGTTTTTGACAAATTTAATCATCTTTGATTTTTAAAATAGAAACATGTATTTTTCTCACTAGCAATAGATAGATCTTAAAAGAGGAATGCAATGCTGTAACATTGCTAATATTTTGATTGCGGTTGTGTGCAGAAATTATAGTTTATGGACTGAGAATTTTTTAAATTAAACGTGCAATTTGGTCTGTAGCTGCCGTCGCAACTGTCGCTTTTGGCAACGTGACCTTCGCGCCTCTCCCTCTCCCCGTAAAAGTGCCGCACCACGAAGGCAACCTTCCAAAGGAGACAGTTGAAGGGGTTGTATATTTACAATTGAATATCTTAAATATTTAATTTAAATCACATGGCGGAAAGTATAATTTTCTTCTCAAAATACTATCAAGCATTAACATGTGTTACATCTTTGCATTCGTCTATTTATGATCTACTATTGCTAGTGAGATAAATACTTGGTTCCATTTAAAAAATTAAAGATGATTAAATTTCTCGAAACTAACGAATTTTGAACAATATTCCTAAGGCACATTACTTGCCTACATGATTTCACATTGTTGGGCGAAAACTACATTTCGATATCGTGAACCGTTTAGAAGTTTAGGGGATGGCCCTGTAGTTGGTGAGACTCCCTGTTGAACACAACCTGTTGAACAGAATAACAAATAAATAATGTAGTTTGTGCATCCCCGGCAAAAAAAATAAAGGTTTTGTTTTAGTTTAAATTTGATATATACTTTTACCCCCACAACATTGAACTTATCCTAATGAACAAATTGGAAAGAATTCGAGTTGCCCAGGAATTCCTTTCTTGATGCGTGATGCCTTCCTGATGTATCTTTTCTTGTCTTCCTATTGATGGTGATTTTTTTATTTTATGAGCGCCATTTTCATGGTCAGTTTTGGTGCTCTACGAGATAAAAGTCATTATATTTTTGTAAAAGTAAAATTAATAGAATACATTAAAGTTCATTTTCTTCTTGATTTATCTATGCATCGCGCACGCGAGCGGTATTTGGGTCGCTTTCTGATAAGCTTTTCCTGAAAAATCTGTCAACTGAGTTTAGCCCGTGACAATGCCCAGGTATTATTAGGGACATATATACTTATCACATAGTGCCTTTTTTCAAATTTCGTGTGTAAAGTGTGATTGCGTTCAATAGTTCAGGAGCGACTTGCAGGAACAGTCTTAACAATTATCGCGCGCCTTCTTAACACTGGCCAGCGCAAAAAAATTTAGGCATTTTTGTTCAATCCTATATTTCACCAATATTTATTCTCTTATTTCCTCAAATGTTAGTTTTGTTGTTGTTGTTGTTGTTGTTGTTGTTGTTGTTTTGTTGTTGTTTTGTTGTTGTTTTGCTGTTGTTTTGTTGTTGTTGTTCTTGTTTTGTTCTTGTTGTTTTGTTCTTGTTGTTTTTGTTGTTTTGTTCTTGTTGTTGTTGTTTTGTTCTTGTTCTTGTTGTTGTTTTGTTCTCGTTCTTGTTGTTGTTCTTGTTCTTGTTTTGTCGTTCTTGTTGTTTTGTTGTTGTTTTGTTGTTGCTGTTATTATTATTATTATTATTATTATTATTATTATTATTATTATTATTATTATGTATTCATTTATCTAAGAAGTTGGCTTAGCATTATTACAGGATTCAAAGCATTTAGAAGAATACAGAAGATATATCTCATGTTGCTTGACGATGTTATTTATAATACCTGCCTCCGTATTGGGTGCGAAAACATGTTCAGATTGTTTCCTTTCACGGAACTAATACGAATGACGAACGGATGCAGGCAATGCTCGAGCGTTATCTCCGAATGCATCAAATGTCAAATCTACTGAAATAAATGCAAAATTGTTCTAATATTGCGAGAATCGGCGAATTGAGAGGTCTAGTTTCAAAACGCAACATTTTCACCAATGGTGAAAAATTGGATACTGCTTTCCATAGGGGTCCGTTGCAATTACTCGTCGTTTTATAAAATGATTTGTAACAAAACGCGTTTTTTGTTGACTCCTGAAGATCATGGAAAGATCGCGTTATGAATAATAATGTGTTAATATCAGAACGCGATCTTTCCTTAATCTTCATTTCGTTGCACAGTACGATCTTTCCAATTCAGAACATGTATCATTCTGTAGAAATCAAACTGGTCTAAGCATTGATTAAGCTGATACTGAAAATGATTAGTGTTGTGAACGTCAGCAGTTGCGGTCTGCTGATCTTCATATTTGATAAAAAATTTCACATGATATATTGAAATCGAAATGAAATAATTAACACTATTGTAAAAATACTTAATGAAAACAAGTTGTTTTTTTTACCAAAAAAACGTTTTTACAAAATACAAAAATACTTAAATTAAATTTCAGAATTAGTCTTCTTTAAATTTTTAGCTCACCTTTCTTCGTAATGACAAGATATTCCTTAATTATCGTTTCTATTGTTTTGACTATCACTAGCCAAGGGAATTAATCTCAAACATTTAGCATAAGAATGTTTTGAACAAATGATATGACATTGTTTTGTTTTTCTCAAAACAGACTGGAATGGAGAAGTCCAATTTTCAAACCAGACCCCTGAATTAGGTGTTATCGGCCAACATTTAATTTTTACATATTTTGATTGTTCCACGTGAGTTGGGGACTTTTGGCTTAGTTTTCAAATAAAATATTTATGTAATGTTTTGGTGTTATTGATCCTGCTCATGCTGGCTGAAAACTTTTAGAAATCTCCAAAACGTTACGGGCGGTCCAAACACCGCTGCGATAACTAAATCGTTATAAAAATGCTCGAGCGGTACAGGACTAACATATATTATTGTTATCTCTACACTACATAATACACAATTTTTAATTTTTAATATAATGGATGAAGTTTCTAATTTCTTCACAATTGAAATATTCGCCTTCTTCGCGACAGCAAATTTTCGCCGTTTTATGCATAAAATTGTCACGACAAATGTAAAATGTTATCATTTAGTGGATATTATTGCACTGTAGAATGGATAAAATATCAATGAAGGGTGGGAACCGAACCCGCAACTTCACGAGTGCTAGAACAGCACTTTGATACTGAGCCATTCTGCGCCCTTGTCCCGCTCCTCTTATACTAACACATTTTATATTAACGAAACTTGAAAGAAACATTACGTTTACAAAAATTTATGTCAGTTGAGTTTTACTGGCAGGAATCACGGAAGTCTTTTTCCTTAGTGCTGCGACTATTTTGCTCTCAATGGATTTTAAAATATTTTAAACTCTCTCCAATAAGATAAATTAAATCTTCATAGCACGATCTACAGAACGTAGTTTCGGAAATAAACGGTAGATAGAGCTGTCGGCAAGCAGGGATGTCCAGAGCCATCAACCTATCGCGCCAAGGCATTTTCGACGCGATACTTTATGTTTCCAAGAGCGTATCTCTGTTCAGTTGCTGACCTTGTTCGACTGGCATAAGCGATGGGGTGTTCTCGACCGTTGCTGAGTCTGTGTAACAGTACTGCGCCGGGTCATACTGCATGACTGGGGCGAGGTCAGCGCATCCTCAAGATCCTTATAAGCCCTTTCGCCCGCTGGGGTCTACTCGAGGGAGTCATTCAGCAGCATGTCTCTAAGTGGTCGATCTCTGGTTGATAAATCTGGAATGAATGCGCTATAATAGGTTGCTTTCCTCAAAAACAGCTGGAGTTCCTCCGGTGTTGTTGGCGCATCTCGGACGGCTCCGATGTGCGTATCCGATTTATGGATGCCCGTCGCATCGATCTTGTGGCCAAGGGCTTGCAGGACAGGTTCTGCGAATTTGCACTTGGCTGAGAGCATGTTGGCGAAAACACTCCAGTGTTGAGACCATGTTGGCGAAAACGCTCCAGTGTTGCATTGAGGGCGTCAATGAGTTTTTCAAAACTGACTGCAAAAACAAGTGTCATCGAAGAAACTTACATTTTTGAGATCTTGTATGACGGTGTTCATACGCCGCTGCCAGATAGCAGGAATATTAGCTGCACCATAGACATCACGGGTTGGACGGATCAAGCCATGAGTTAGAGTGTTGATAGTGAGCGCGTGGCTGAATTTGTCAACTGCCAGGTGGGTGTATGCATCAGTAACATCTAGGTGGCAAAAGAGGGTGGCGTCTCGCATCCGGTTAAACAAGTTTTCTACCTTTGGGATTGGATGTTCGTCGATGATAATTCGTGGATTGAGAGTGGGTTTGTAGTTCCCCGTGATTCTCAATTTTCCGTTCTTGGCGACTACATGCGCTGTACATGCCAATTCTGAGTACTCTAACTCTCTTGTAAAAAACGGATACGATCTTGGCGTCGATTCTTTGGCGTAAGCGTCAGGTTTTCTCGAGCTCGAGCAAAGATGGGTGTGTCACCCGGCTTCAGGTGCATCTTTGCTTGTGGGCCTGATAACTTTCCGGGAAGATCGCTGAAAACATCCTGGAAACGATCGATGGTGGCGCCGAGTTCCTTTTTCTGGTCCTGCGATAGGAATGTCTAGGTGGAGAGGTCGTGGATTGATTCTGGTTTGACAAAGATGCCTTCAAAATGTATCTCTCGCACAAACTCAGAAATCCATTCTCTACCACGTAGCGTTTCAAATTCAGCGTCGACGGCATAGAAGTTAAGGTTCCTGGATGTGGTCCCGATGGTGGCGGTGACTAACGTCTTACCGATGCAGTTGATGCGATGGCCGGCGTAACTGGCGAAGAGGCGATCAGTTTTTTGCAGCACAAAGTTTGGTTTAATTAGAATGAACTTCGATTTGCTCATGAACGAACAGGGGGCGCCAGTATCAAGTTGGTTAACTGTGGTTCCCTCTATACAGTCGTCGATCAATTGCCGTCCTGGGGACTGAACTTTTCCAATAATTTCAATCTTACCGAGATATACGGTGTCGCCGCGGTCGACTGATAATTCTTCTGTGGCCTCTTCTGTTACCTGATTAGTCCTCCGTTGCGTCGGTTTGAATCGGCAAACTTTGGCAATGTGGCCTTTCTTACATTCCCGGCTTTCAGCATCACAAAACCGGCATTGACTGCGGAAGTGATCTCCACCACATCCTGCGCACGTTGGCTGATTCTCTGATGTCTGATTTGGTTGATGAAACCCTTGTTGTGGCCGCGATTGGTTGCCGCTCTGTCGCCGGCTTGTTGACCAACTCGGAGGCTGTTGGGTGTTGCTCCGTAACGGTGGCTTCTCATAACCTATCCGATGAGTCGAATCGGGTTTTAAGGTTATGTCGTCAGCTTTGAGTTTGTTAGCAGTGTTGCACATGGCTTCGAGTGCGTGGGCAATCTCGCACGCATAGGCGAAGATCTCTGGTTTCTTAGCGATGATTTCATCGCACATATCCCTCAATTCCAGTACTTTAAAAATTGTTCAATTAGCATTCGGTCTAAAAATGTGTCATACAAAAAGTTGCTGCTTGTCTTAATCTAAGAGTGAAGCTGGCTATTGACTCTCCACTCCTTTGCATTGTGCTTTGAAACTTGATGCTTTCACCAACAGCAAAAGAGGAATAAATTTAGGGTGTATATACAACAGCAACAAAAGCCACGAAGAGAGAGAGAATGTTAAGGAAGAAGTGTATCATGCAGGCAGATAACGGGTCTATACAGAGACATTATCAGATTTAATTTATTTAAACGAGTGGAAGAGCTATTGAGGTTCCACGAGAGGAGAGCCATAACTTTTAGATGTTAAGTTACTTTGCGTCTAAGGGATTTTTCTTCTCTTTTTTCCATTTATGCCTCTGTTGCCCGAAGGAGCGGCTTCCACCACGACTGAAGTTTCCTCCAAGGCAGATTCTCCCTGAGCACTCCTCGACGGGCTAAGAGATCGCTCAGAGCGAGTCTCAGGAGTCTGGGAAGGTGGTCGGAGTTTGGAGGAACGATCTTTTTTAAGTTCGTCTGAGTCAGAAGACCGAGTGACATCGGTCTTCATGCGGAGCTGAGAAGTGGATTATAGGTCCGACTTCGCCTGTGTGATTTTCTAGGACAATTTGTATATGGAGGGAATCTTCACACCTTACAGAGGCGATGTAAGGCGATGCGAAGTCCACTGGAGACACATGGCAACAGAAATGAGCAACTGAGCAGGTGAAGTCTGACAACTCGCTATTGCATTTATCGTCTTATGTCGGGTAGAGTACTATAAAATGAGCGCCTGAGATCTACAGGGTTCTTCACTAAGTACGATGTTTTGGCTCAGAAAAAGACACCTCTGTCACACTGATATATTGGAACTCCCTCTCCCTCAGATATGTAAGGCACCTGTTCGAGTTGGCCGCATGGTCTCCTTCACAGTTAACACAGCTAAGTGAGGAGGCACAGGGATCCGTATCGAGCGTGTATTTGCCGCACTTTGCGCAAACATGGGTTACGGTCATGCACCGCTGTTAGGTATGGCTCAACCTCTGTCACTTGAAGCAACGCAGGGGGTTTGGCACATACTGCCGCAAGTGGAGATTATAAAACCCATAACTAATCCTCTCAGGAAGAGAGCGGAGATTAAACGCCAAAATCCGAGCGGGAGTAGATCCTTCTCTCTCTCATTCTCCTTCCTCTTGATCATAAACACCTCCGTTACGCCCCGACTCTTAAAGAAAGACAGAAGTTCCTCCTCACTTTCGGACACTAAGCCATCATGATTCACCACACCTTTGCAAAGGTTAAGGGTAGGGTGAGTGAATACTTCCGCATCCATTAGTTACTACTAGTAAGAGATTTTTCGATTTGCTCATCGGTGCGTGCTTCGAAGAGAATGGTACCATTTTTCTGACGCATCACCGCTTGTAGTTTACCGAAAATGGCTCGCGCGAGACGAACCGCAATAATACTTTTGAATGTTTTCCCTTCTTCCGTGCACGCCATCACAAGGAAACGTGGCTTTTTTGGTTTATCTTTTTTCCCTAAGGAAGAAAATACTCAAATCTACTGTTCTCTCGAAACATCGCCTCTTCCTTCCCGAAGAGGGCAAGGGGTTTGTTTTATGCTCCATAGAAACGAAATGGATTCATCTCCGATCTCCCCAACCACTATGGAGTCCTACAAGGGGACACCTCACTGGGTTGCCAAGGTTGTCATGAAGATATAGTGGAGAGATGTCACAGCGCTGCCCCGCCGAGGAACCCGACTCACCCTGGAGTTGAGTACAAGACCTAGTCCGAGCCGATTGATCGGGAATGGGTTAGCTCCCGACTGCCCGTTTGGAAGAGTCCGAGGCGAGTTAGAAATCTACAAGGAATGTTCCCCAAAATATGTAAACAACGTATCCCTATGTGCAAAACAGAAAATAGAACAAATTGGGAAACAAACAGGTATCTCAACTGCCAGGACACACATTCCCTCCCACAAGCCATGCACAGCAAACACATGGGTGGACATTCTACATACAGGGGGCCAGTGAAATAGAAGGAGTAGAAGAAAAGTCAGGATGTGATAAAAGAACGAGAATGAGCTATGGGAAAGATGAAGATAACTGGTGAAAGAAAGGAAACTTGAGAGCCCTCCCTGCATTCCCACGTCAGGACGAGGGAGGACGTGGGACCGACCCCCCCCCCCTCGACGGGTCAGGGTAGTTTGAGTCTAAGGGAGTATTTACTTTACAAAGTAATTATGACATGATATTCTCCATCCCTTATTGGTATTTCTTCAAAACTGAACAAAAAGTGTTTCTGAACAAAAAGTTCACCTGATATGTTCTTCAGTATATTGCAAGAACAACATCATCACTCAGGCTGGGTGACTAATGCTTGTCAGTTATGGATTTGCTCCAAAAACTTCTTACTTTAAGATGTTATTCAACACATTTTTCAATGTTACTTTTCTAAAGATTTCTGTGTTTTCTACTTTCTCACTAAATAAACCACAAACATATCTTACATTCAATACTGTACATTGAAATCATTCAACTTCATGCAAAAATTTTGAATTAGGATTAAAAAGTAATAGATTTACCTTGTAAACAAGATCAGCATGTTTACAGTGAACCAATCCTGAACTGCCTGCAACATCCAATGGAAACTTATCTGACCATTCACTATCTTCTACTTTTATGCTAGCTTTCTTTTTTCCAAAGAATGATTTTGCTTTGAAGGAGAACATTATTGGCCCTTTGAAATGCTCTGGATGGTAGAGGACATTTGCAGAATCATCGATTTGCTGCAAAAGAAAGAAATTATCTTTAAAGTTTGAGCAAATGATATTTTGAAAAAATCCAATGAAAGAATAAAGGTAAAACAGATTAGTCTTAGTAACCAGTAAATAGAAGTCACTAGTAACAGAAATCAAATGCCAAGTTCTATTCTTGTTTGAAGATAAATAATTTGGCAAAACCTTGATTTTACAACTTGGTACCTACTTATTCTTTAAGTATTGTCATTCAACAACAAAGGAGAAAAATATGTGTAGATCTCTGCAACAAGTAACTAGTGGATGTGGAATATCAAAACTTTCTTTCTTCAAAGATCATAAACATACAAAATTACAGAGTAAAAACACAACTGAAAATTAAGGTTTCATAGTAACAAAGAATTCATTCTTTTAAAATGCTTTTTATACATACAGCTAGAAGAGAAATTAAACATGCTTTGCCAACATTAAAAAATCACAATTACAATTCATCAGAATGCAATATGCATCAACGAGAAATATAATAGATACATATGATTCTATAGAGAGAAATAAGAAAAATGGAGAGAACATGCTATACAATACACAAAATACTTATACCAATAGCAATTAACATGCATGTGTAAATACGTATACCAAACCACTCACATTTATTAATACAAACTCAAACTCTAATGCAAAGCCTCAAAAGCAGGTTTAATTAACATAATGTAATAATAACTATCAAGAAATTTGCCAAATATCCATACATTAATCCTAGCAGTTTATTAATACAGATCAAAAATACTATCTAATAACATATGATAATCTTAACTTGCATCCAAAGTTAGCCCTTACAACTTTAAGATAATTATTTACTTTTACAGCATTCTTGCTGCAACATATAGGTAGGTACTCTAAAAGTATATACTCTAAAATACTAAATAATAAAATAAATTGAATTAATCTTGCCCTAAAACATGCAGGAAAGAAAATAAAAAGTACAAATTATAAGTCGCTTATATACATACATTTCCATACTCAGCACTTCAATATTAGTATTATCATCACTTCCATAAGAGTAAACTATATCTTTATTAATTAGTTAGTTTTTCTTGTTTACTATTTTTGATTATTTACTATGATACCAACCACATGCATATCCACTTCATGAAGTCTTACTTTAAAAACTATTTATTACTATGAATAAAGTGTTTTTATAGACTTACTGTATAATAGAAAATAAGTGGGATTTATTTTCCTTGTTTGAAGTTATTTCATACATTTTATTTGACTTTCTTTCCTGTTTAAACTGGATAACATCCTTTAATGTAATTCAGTTTCGAAAACAAGTTATATAATTGACATTTAATCTTTGTTTATTTCCCATTATGAACATCATTAATATAAGTAGGGACAACAAAAATATACCAATAATGATCCAAAATTATGTCTAGTATATATTACATATTTATATATACTTATTACATTTATTAGCTATTTTATAATGGTAATAAAATAAGTTCATGAAAAGAAAAAATTAAACCTATTATCGTTTACTCTCTTATCTTTAAATTAACGTATATCCTTCATTTACAATATTGTGTTGTCTTAGCAATTTGAGTTTGACACTCTGGTACTTTCCACTTTATTTCACAATGTTCCTTCTTTGCAATTAAATTAGAAAATAAACAAGTAAGAAATCAAATTAATTATTCACAAGTTCAAGTAATAAAAATTTGGAAATGATTAAGATTGTTGTATAGTAAATTAAAAAAAAATTGCAATACAAATAGTCTTAAAAAGAATGTTACGAAAGGGGTCGGCAGGGCAAATACAATCTGCATTCAAAAATATCACTCCAGGAATTTTCCTACAGAAATTACATTCATCCTGAATCTTGTTAACACTCACAGAAAATATTTGCTATTTTATCATTATAACTGGAATGGAACATTAAATAGCGTTGCATTAGATGTTACAAACATAAGTTATTTGCTATTAGCTCCTTTATTTCTGGATAGTTTTGGGTCGTAAGTGATAAAAATCACTAGTTCTAAGAACAAATGCCAACACTGGAAATCTATCTCAGCAAAGGGCAGTGACGTAAAGATTCTAAGATACCTTCCAAAAGAAATTCAGAGCTAATTCGAATAACATTGTTTCATTTTCAATGGTTTCCTTTTCAAAATCAAAGTAAACCCTTTGAAATTATAACAATTTCTAATTAAAATAACATGAAATAATAACATTTTTTGGCATTTATTTAATTATTTATCATTTAAACAATGTTCACAATTAAGAATGTCACCTGCCTTGTAATTTCTATTCATGGCCTCCTTCTGCAGAGGAAAAAGGATTGCAAACCCCTGGTTTGTGATGCAGAAGGGCAAAAATCATGCTGAAAAGGGCACATCTTGACCACACACAGATAAGAACACATGCCACCAGTGAATGATATGCTACTCGTGGATAGACAGATATGCAAGGCTTGGATACCATTTAGGCAGAGAACTCAGAGTACCCACCCTGACAATCAAATAGAGGCATAAAGCAACCTCGCTACTATATGCCTGCTGTACATATATTAATATGTTGTGAAAATACTTACATTATAATAGTGATATTTAATTATACAGAATTTTATTTGTATGATATGAAAGGGAACTTGAACTAATTGCCTTGAATGTCATGCAAGATTCAGTAGGCCCCACAGCAAGGTAACATTTAATAATTTACTATCACTTGCACCAACAATCATACTTTAAACACATTCACACACAAATTCACTCACCGCAGCTGCTTTTCCAGTAAAGCTAAGATTTGAACTCCAGCGCTGAAATCAAATGCATATTTCACAACTATCACAAGTTCCAAAACTGAACATAATGCTGATATTGTATAATTTTTGCTTCTAAAATGACTGATGAATATAACACTAATAGTTTCTCAAGAATGTGGAGACTGACTAAGAACTAGAGTAGCGAGGGATTCATTCAAAAATGTTTCAAATCACTGGATAGATGATATGAAAATATGGAGGCAATGACTTAACTATTTTTTTAATATTACAAACGCAGTATTACTTTTATAACAACATTAACAAATTCTTCAGCCCCCCTCAAACCTTGCTTTTTTTCAACTTTATGACCAGAAGATAAAATAGGAAATGTAATTCTAAATATCTTCAGTTTTATATTTAGCCATTATTCATCAGTTTTCAGATAGTAATATTCTTAATTTAAATAAAAATTACAAACATTATTCAGGAGCATTTTTAAACTTATTAGATTGTATCATTAATTTACAGGTATTAATTATTCTGAAAAAAAAGCATGTACTCTTTACCAATATTCTAAAATGTTTGGTAGAATCAGTTTTTCATTGAAGAATTTAATTTTTACTAACATTTCACTTTTTTCAATACTTCTTGGTGTACATTTCAAAAACTCTGTACTGCATTGAATGGTTAAATAGTCGGGTCCCCTGTGCAAAAATAGTACAAATTCCCTGCTTTGTTGTTTAAGGTGGCTTGCTCCCCTAGGCCATGAGGCGGCCATGCTACAACTTATTACAGACATCACCATTTGATGCCATTTAGATGGAGTGCATGTTTCAATGCAGAACAAGGTATTTGAATTCCATATCCACAAGCAGCAAAAAAGCCATTTTTTTGTAAAGAAATATTTTCAATGAGATATTAATTGCACCAAATTTTGTCAAATAATCGCAAGAGTTAACATGATTTTTGTTGCTATATTTCACATCCTTCACACAATATAACATAAAACATAAAATATATTATTTTTTGTAAGTGAGAATAAAGACAGGCTACAAAAGTTTATACACATTTATAATTAAAAGGATGAGGATACTTTGTTACTTGATAAACAATGTTCAACACCATGGCATACATTTGACAAACTGAATCAGAATTAATGTAAAAGGAGAGTACTGATTGCCATTAATGACTCTCGTAGAAGAATATCTTACAAATATTATAATAATTTTAGTGATTGCCCTTTCAATATTCCTTCAACAGTATTAATAATTCCTTATGTTGGGAAAAATCAATATTTACCACAGCAGATTTAAATATTCATTTATTTTTAATATTGTATTTAGTATTTGTTCAGTGTGCAGGGAATAAGATGTTAGAAATCCTGATTATGATATTATAGAAATCTTGGAAATGATCCTTATCATCCTGCCTTGGATACTGTTTTCATTATAAGTGATATTTCCATTTTAAGCTTGTATGAATGGAGGTATAATATCAATATGGCAGTATACATTGATTAACAAGATTCTATCCAAGATAGAGTGGTTGCATTATTTTTAAGTTCTCTTGAATCATCATTTAAAATTTTGTATAAATTGTTATTTGATTTGATTAATAAATATGTACCAAGAAATTCATATTATGAAAAAATTCAAATTATCCTGAATCATATTTAACTGATTTAAAATAACTTACTGTTAACCAGAATACAAAATTTTAAAGGCATTTAAATTTATTTTGTATAATAAATCGATTCTGATTATCTTTATTATTCTTTAAAAGAAAGTAAAAAGGAAGCTAAAATATATAATTTTAATTAAAAACAAAAATGATATATTTTATATCATAAAATCATTCTGGAAACATACTAAATTGAAGAGGAAATCAAATGGAATTCCAGATTCTTTATTTTTTGAATACAATTTAGTTAACACTTAACAAGGTATTGCAAATTTTTTTTCTGGTCTCATTCAAATTTTTGTCCAGTTTCCCTGATCCATTGAACCTGATGAGATGGTGAGATGGTGACCTGATAAGATGTCCCCGTGTGTTGCTTCCAGAATAAATGTAGCTTCACTACATGAACCTTTTGTTTCCCCCATATGACACATACAGTTTTAACTGTTCTTTGACTAAATAAATCAAATGAAACAAATGAAAAGTAACATCACGAGCAGTTTCTGCAAGCAGATTTATGAGTGGAGTGTGCCAATATTAAAATATTGAGTTTTTGATTAACTCACAATATTCAATTTTAGTTATGCGTTTCTCTCATTTACATATTTTTTCCTTTCAGTCCCCTGAAAAACATATAAGTGAAGTCTTACTGTATTTTCACAACATTTTTGAAGATGATATCATTCAAGATCCTGTGTATGTATAACTTACATTAAAAAATAAATGAATATTTAAATCTGAAGTGGTAAATATTAAGTGTCTGTAATGCGCAAAATCATTAACACTATTGAAAGGATAACATATGCATTTCGTTGACTGTAAGTATTTAATGAAAAATATTGGTAATAACAATTTAAATATTTTTTATCACTGGTTATACTACAATGAGGAATATACAGCTTCTTTGGAGGCTTGTGCTGTTCCTGTTTCCTACATCTCAAGCACTTCTCAGAAAATTTCTCATGCAATGGAGAATAAGTCATATGTGGATGGAGATCAGCCCATCACTCTGCCCCAAGGATGGACAAGAGGGCTAAATGGGGAATGAAGGATTGAATGCAGGCCGTGGCTCATTGTTTTCGATGCAACTCTGCCATATGCATGAAATTGATTGAAGAAAGCCACAACCAATCAGAGTAGCTGACCTCAAGAATAGTCATCTAAGCAATGATCAGATTAGACCCAGCTATTTAAGGGTATAAAAAATTCTGTTACCATAGGGGCTGGTTCTTAGAGCCTCCAAAACTATGGAGCTTCAGCTGTGAACGTATATTATCACAGACAGACAGTTCACATTTAAACTAATCAATTCATAACTTTTATGGAACTCATTTTGATATATAAAGAGAGAAAATGGAACTGTACAAAAATAAATTTACTTGTTTTCTGTGTTTTATAATTTGTTATTTCTGATATTTTCTTTGGACAGCATACCCTAGTATTATTTAAATCAGATTTTGAATCCCCATAAAACACTTATATAACTTCTATGTACACTTTTTATATGGCTAGAATGGTAACCACAATACACTGATGAATCTAGTATCAGACACTTTTTTTTTAAACAATAGGAAACTTAAGAAACTTTAAGCCTTTTTAAAGAATAATGTAATACGGAATAAAAGAAATAATATATTTTAAAGAAAAGAGAAAGTGTTATAAACAATAACAAAAAAACCACAACAACACACAAGTTGCCCTTCATATATTGGTTGTTGATGGCTTTCAGAGAATTTTACACTAAATATCACTTTAATTATTAATTTATTTTTGGAATAGAATGCTGAACAATACTTAATCAATTTCATTACAAGAAAATGAGATTCCTCATAGCAAATCGATTTTTTTCCTTCATGTTTATAATATACTCCCAAAAATAAAAACAAATGTTATCTTAGTGAATGGAATAAGAAAAGCCTTGAACTACAACTAATGAATTTGCAAAAACGAATATAGCATATATATTTTTGATATTAGTAAATAAAAATTGGGTTTACAGGTCTGAATCCTCAGAAGGAATTCATGCTAACACAATAAGACAAAAAACACTGTATCAATCTCTTAAAAAATTAAAAAAATCTTTTTATAGTTCTATAATTGTCCTTTAATTTTATTTTTCCTTACAGATAAATCACAGAGTGTGAAACAATACCTAAAATCAAGCAGATAATTCCTTTTCAAAAAGGTACTCAATTGGAATACTACTTCCTCTCCAGAAGAGCGCCATGCGAACCCATTAGCATATGTGTCACTTATGAAAGGTCAAATAACTAATTGATAATAACTGGATATTTTAAAAGAAATGCTCTAGACAGATTTGTGTGGTGGTTGAGGGAAGCATTTTTTGAAAGAAATATTTATATTTTTTTAACATTAAAATAAAATATACAAAAGGATAATCCAGAAAATGTAAAGAAATTATTGTTTTTTGTTAAATTGTATTAATTTATTAAAGTAAAATATATAATTAATATTAATTAATTGTTGTCTGTAATCTATTGTTTTGGAGAGAGGAGAAGTAAATGTGTGTTCACAAGTATGAGAAGCAAGATTTTCTGAACATTGGATAAATATAAAAGATTCAGTAAACTCTTATTATAAATTATTTCTAGGAATATAGATTTTTGCCTCTGACAGGAACTCTTGTAAATTGATAGTTAATTTAAGTTCTTATATTTATCTAAGATTACATGTCATTGTTTTTGAGTTGATATATGCTGTCATGTTTTTTTCAGTATTGGCATTTACTTATTTTTGGAAACATTACAACTGAATTTTGAAGAAAAACAAAAAACAAATGTTAATCTAAATTGAGACATTGCCTTCTGCACAACTAGATCACTGCTAAAATAATCAACAACAACAACTCCACAATAACAAGAAGCACAATATAAAAGACACACATCATGCTAAGATGATTAACCTTATGCTCTCAATTACTGCAATGATCTCACTGTTCCTGCTCGGCTGAGCATAATGAAAATATTTTCTTAAATGAGCTCTTGAGAATCTGAAGTGTCTCCCACAAAATAAGAGACAAGACAATGACAGATGAATTGGGTTATATCTGAAAGGGTATTTTTGTGAACAGGAATTGTTATGTAGTCTTTATCATGGGTGTTTCAGAGTAAAATCAATGAGTCACTCAGCTTGGCACCTGACAAAATCTGTCATTTTGACTTGCCCAATGGAAAAAATTTCCTATGGAACCAAAACAATATCTACTACATGTCAAGAATTCTCATAAGTAGATCTCTTTCATGCAGGAAGACAACGATTATAATTTATACATTAAGATTTGCGATGCCTGTATTATATCTTATGAATGGGATTTTCTTATAATGTATTTCTACTGTATTTGTAATATTACCATTTAATGTAACCAACCAGTAATAAAAAGTGAACTTGTTATTAAATATCATGTAAGGAAATAATATATTTCTAACAACAATAATAATGCTAGTTTGCATATTCTGCGATATAATTTTCAAATGCTGGTTCAGATAGAAACATTATTTACAGAAAAATGTTACATTTCTTAACATATGTTTGGAAGCTAAGTCAACAACACATATTTGCTCCTAAGAATATTTTGCTGTGTATCACTATGTTTACGTGCGTTTTGCTAGCACATTTGATCTGTAAATATGAAAGAAATACAACACAACATGTAATACAATAAATCATTTTTATAATACTTATATTTTCTTAATTTACTATTTTATATCATCCTAAAAATGGTGGAAGGAGGGAGGGAGGGAGGGAGGGAGGGAGGTAGCAGAGTATCTGATTCCCTGGGACTAAGTTTAATACACTGGCTTTAAGACAAAAAAAATCTTCATGTTCTAGAGAAAAATTGAAAGAAAATAAATATTATAATTTTATTTTAATTTATCAATCCAAAATTAATAATTCATATTGCTTTAAGAGATCAATTTACAAAATCATACTTTAAGTTTTTCTGTATTTTTCGTGTTTTGACTGAACTAGATTAAAATAAAGTTTCTGGCTTATTAAATTAGTGATAACTATTTAATATTTAATTCAATAAAATATAAATATTGAATATGATGATGAAATATTTTATATCAAATTTAAGTGAGCTAGTTAATCCGTCAATGCAAAGCTGAGGTTGGTTGCAGTAGCGTTCCAGCAAAGGGGAGCAGTAGCATTCCAGGAATGTAGTACCCCCACAGCTCTCTGGATGCCATCCCTCCACATGAAATCTATTGATGTCTAAGGACTGGTACCCTGGAATAGAGGTGAAAGGAACTTGCCATCCCAAGATGGCATTCAGCATTGAAGGGTTAAAGAAGCATGCTAAAAATTAGCTACTTTTTATGTATTGTTCTATTTGTATAAATGACTTATATTTTTCAACTGATTTTAGATTCAAATTAATAAATAAAAAGTAATAATTAACTTCTTGGACACCATAATGAAAATATTACTCAAAAAAGATTATTTCCCAAAGAGGAAAATGTGAAAATGGCTACAGAAGATTTTTTTTAACTGTAACTTAATTATTTGTTGGTATTTGTGCAAAATATGTTCTGGAGAAATAAAATATTTGAAACTTTTGAAGGAAACTTTCTGCATATTCTAGAGTTTTGAAAAATGTAATAATTAGTTATTATATATTGCAGTTCAGTACCAAAACCCGAGTAGTACAAACGATTTCAATGATTTACAATGAAATATACAATTGTGGTTAAAAATAATCGCACAAAAGATGAAGAAATCAAGCAAGGCTTTATCAGAGCATACATTTTTAGTATCAGAATGATGCAAGCAGAAGTGCAAGGTATAATGATCAGGTAGCTTTGCAAAATAAAAGCAAGAATGCAGGCCAATATCTGCATTACAAACATACAGTTAATAGTTGTGGTTGAAATAACTAAGTTGTTTAAGCAAAATCTCAGACTCTCCGAAGAGGAAAGGTATACCTTCAAAGGGCTTCCAGATGATTCATGGCCAGGTTTACGAGATTTCTGGAAAGCAGCAAAAATATATAAGGGTGCTTACACCAGGAACAGGAATCTATTGAGGTTATCTTCTGCTTTTTCACAGTTTTTGGCAATGAACTGGCAGAATTAATACAATGGATTATTTCACTAAAATTGGTTACTGTACTTTTCTTCTTAGCAAACTCCGAGGAAATTATTTCTTATGATTAATGTACATATGTTTAAAAAATCAACATTATCTCAAAAGATAATAATATAATGTTAAGAAAAAGTAGCATTGTTGGCAAAAATCAATTAAAAGGAAATTAGTTTTCATAAACTGAATAATGAGTTTAGTTGATCAATTAGGAATTTGAACCCCAAGGTGAAAAAATTATTTTATAGCCATAAATTGATTTAGTCGAAGCATTAATATAAAATTTTGATGTCAATACATTGTTAAAAAAAAAAAAATAATAAAAAAGAAATTAGAAGCAAAGGGATTTACAAATTTTACTGTGTTAATAACCCATAGAGAAAACTAGTTTTTTCTCTCTCCAGTAAATATTTTTTCAAAATGCTGTAGAAAGAGCAAACCTGGCCAATCTTTAGAAAACAAATAACAATGCAGATCGACAGAATTTCAATGTTTTTCTGTCCTCAGGTATTCTCCAGCTGTTACAGTATGTTTCTAGCCTTCATTTTACTTAAATGATATATTTTCCTTCAAGTTTTCTGCATCATTAAGTTTTGTGCTGCTTTTGGAAGCTTCTTTGCAAAATTTTCACAGATAATTTAGGTTTTAGCTTTTACTCATACCTATAAGATTTTATCTTTAGAACGGCAATATTTTTTTTACAAAAGTATAATTTGCTGAATGTATATTCAAGATGAAATTAAAAATATCTATATAATTTTTACTTCACAGGCTATCCACAAAACAGACCAACATTAAAGATTTCTTGGCATACTTTCATTCTCTTCCTGGAATCAATGAGCAAATGTACTCTCTCAATATGTTTTGTACAACAGGCTCTGTGTCTCTACAGAACTATCTTTCAAAATCTTAGATATTCTGGTGAAATCACTCAATGTGTTCTATTGAGTAACCTCCAATACTGTTCTATGAATAGGGTTTCTAAACTAATTAAAAATTTGCAAAAACTCAAAAATTTAACACTTTTCAAGTAAAATGGAGGCTACAAAACCAACATAAATAGCCAGAGTCAATGTTTTTTCTGGTCATCATGATTAATTAAGATAATAAAAACAGTTTAGACAGCAGTTTTTCTGATTTGAAATACTTTTCTGAGCATTTTGGTTCATAAAAGGTGGAAAGAATGTATTTTTGAGTACCCTGAACATAAAAGCAAAGTTTTTGGAGCATGACTATTATTTCTTTCATTTCTACAAGGAAAAATACAGGTTAGGTCAAAAAGAAATCCCCATCAATAGGTAATTCTATAATCAACTTTTGAGAAATATTCCGAAACTCCAAAGGAAGTATTCTGTTTAATGAGCATGAGTTAAGAACTTTCCTATACTATTAATCAAGTAGTTTTCATAAGAGATAAATGTAATAAAAAACTTATTTACATATTTGAGTTATACAGTTACAGAAAACATCAATTAAAAAGTATAAAACAACACAACTTACTCTGTAGGTAAGCAGAAGTCCTGTTTTATTTAGCATCCAATAGGGACAGTACAAGGTCATCACAGTACTTCCCAGTTGCTGTATTGTTCGCATTCCTAGATCAAGTGAAACACGTTGCTGACTGTCAAAAGCACCAAATGTCCATACTGCATATTCAGCAGAGTTTGCTTCAAGTTCATGATCACATGACCATTCCTTCTCAAGGTACTCGGGTATCTGAAATAGGTCTTTGAGATTTTAACACTTTTTCAAGAATAATTTTATAACAATTTTCCCAATATTTTTATGATGCCACATGATGTAAATTAGTACATAACATTAGTACCCGAACAATAAGACTGCATTTTCCAGGTTCGGCTGTAGGTAGTTGCAAACGTTGGCCAGTACCCAACTTTGATTCTACTGATGTATTGGCTAGACACACAACAATTTGAACAGGAAGGTGGTTCTTGAAGATAACAGTAGGCCTCAAATGAATATTGTAACAAGTACTCAGCATTGTATGTCTAGTAGTGTTTTCAAAGTACACTTGCTCCATTTCACCAATAATCTGTAAACAAGAAAAATTTAAGAACTGGCTTTGGCAGTGTAACAGTTAAGGTATCAGACCGTTATACTCAAGTTCGGAAGTTCAAACCCAATCAAAGCTAAGGATTCTAAGGGTGAAAAAATCTCTCATACACTTTCTTTCCAAGGGGAAGTAAAGCCAGCTATACCATGTTATTGATTTACTGTGCGTAAAGGATCTTCAAGCATAAAAGAAGTCTCTGAGCTTAATACAAATTGCCTATTCCATCACCCAAATGATACCTTCTTTCCCTGTTAAAAGGATGAGGAGAGCATAGAAAAATTTGCTAGGTCAGGAGGATATGCAGGTCTCATGGCCTGGGCCTCACCACAAAAAATAATGTATCATTGAATTGAATTAAATCATTATAAAAACTACTTTTTACATTCTCTCTACCGCTTTCACAGTAGAGAGAAAGCTACGTAGGGGAAGAGGGGGAGGTCTCGGCAAATCTCTTTTTTTTTTGCTAAAAACTGTGAAATTGCAAGAAAACTGAAGCAAGTAGAACACATTTAAATACTAAAATATGGCAAAATCTTGCACAATAATTTTTATTGTGGTTACGTGAATGCTACAATAAGTAGCATAGTATACTGAGAAAAGGAATCTAACAATTACGAAACTTATTATCATTAATGATATAACTCTCATTACCAGTATTTTTGCAGAAATTTTAAAGAAAAGTTACCAAGAATAAATTATTGCTCTGTATTTAGAAGTTGTATTTCATTCACTCTATTTTCAAAATCATATTCATATTATCTTAAATAAATATAATTAAGCAAATTATGTTTTTTTTAAATAAATCCCAATGCAATCAATCACAAATTAATGAATTTACATTAAAAATACACATTTTGAAAAATCTCACATGAGATAAGAAGGGGGAAGGGGAGGGCCAAATCTCATGCCATCTCACCATGGAAGTCAAAACATTGCCAAAATCGCCTCATGTAATTTATGGAAACCCCTGGAACGTTTTCAAAATTTTCAAAACAATGTCTCCATTGTTTTTGATTAAATTTTCATGTTGAAGAGTGTGCAGGATGTTTAAGAAAATGGTGCAGATCTCATTTTTGTTGAAAACTCTGATTTATCGAAAATTGCAAAAATTCAAAATTTTTTCGGTGCCTTCTTGAGTACTTTTCGTGAAAGTATGGGCAAGAAAGTTTGTGCTCTTTTAGCACCACTAGTTTCTTAAGAATTTAAAGCAATGTCTTCCTGAAACCAATTATATTCTTATGTACAAATATGTGTATGCACATCATATGTAACATTTATGTGTGCTTCATCTAAATTAGTTGAAAACAATAACAATATACTAAAATAATTAATATATTGTTATTGTTTTTAACTAATATATATGAAGCACACATTTTTCAAAATTTACTCAAATCTTCTGAAAAGTTTTCTATATATCCTACACAAATACATAATACTTTGGCACAATATTCTGAATATTATAATAGGAGTCAAATTGAGGTAATCCATACCTCATAATGTTAAATAGTATTTCATAAACCCTGTCATGTTTTGAAACTGCCGGGGTGGAAGAGAAAAAAATATATTAGAAGAGAAAAGTATTTATTTAGGAAATAAAATAAAAACAATCAAGAAAACAATGGAGTTAACAAAAGGAAATAGTGACTAACCAATCACAATAGCTTAAAGGGTTTTTAGGAATATAAGCAGATGAATTGAAGCCTAGAAGCTAAGAACAATCACTATGAGTTATGCCTAGCGCACGGACATCAAATGCTTCTTGAATTGAACCAGCCGCTAAGAATTATGAATTAACCAGCAAGGTTGCCGGTATAAACAATGCTTGGAACAGAACAAGTTTGCATGAGATGGAAGTGGCTTGTGAGGCTGAGCAGCTAGGTTTTTGAGTAGCGAATATCATGCAGAAAGGAACAAGTTCACATAGCTTATCAGGAACATGGACGAATAATTGAATAACCATTAGGAACAGAATAAAATTAGTTGTATGAGTAATTTGGAATACCATGTGTGTTTGGAAGACATATGGAGCCTAGTCATCAACCAGATGTAATGATATTGCAGAGAAGAAAGGTAAGTAATAGAAAATACGATGTAGAAAGAAGAAGTTTTACGATAAAAAATTATTACATTTTCAAACATTAGTCATTTTAAAATTTTTTAAATGACAAGTCATGAATGATCTGAATAAATGCAAATGTTAGATTATTTTACATTATTATTAATAGAAAGCAGAGTTGCATGATTTTGCATATTTTTGTCAGTTACTTCAGGGCATAGCTAAATAAAATTTGTGGACGTTTGGTTAGAATTGTGAGCTATGTCGATTAATATGTTGGGGAATATTTGTGCAGATTTCACCAATTTTTCTTGTTGGTGTATATTTGTGTAATTATAGGAGCATATTTTGCATGTTTTGTTAAATTAGAGACCTACAACAGAGACGTATTTTTATCTCTAAAACGTTTTGTCTTTTCATAGAATCTATTTATTTGTGAGCATTCATTGATTAAAAAGAAATGTTTTTCTTCCCTGTAGATGATAAAATATTTGTGCAAATGTAGGGTATTATTTTTTGAAATATTTTTTACACCGGGTAGAAGAAATGTAGGCGTAGCGATGTAGCGACCCCATCCATAGCATCCATGCCCTTTCCGGTGGGTGGGGAATGCAGAAATTAGTTTCTCCTGCCTAGAAACGAGTGGCTGACTGCTGGATGTGATAACTGTAAGATATTCTTCTTACCTAAAATCCTTTCCTGAACCCCGGGAGCCAATGGGTGGATTGAGTAGCTCGGAGACTTCCTTTTTCTAACCTTAGGTGTATCCTTACCATTCCCTTTTTCCTGTTCAGAGGCAGATGTGCTTCAAATAGGGGTAGATTGACACACTTGGAAGACACTCAATCTAAGGGAAGAAAACTCTAAAAGAAAATTACCCGGTCCTCCTGGAAGGGGGTTGAGGCATGGGGCCAGCACCCCCATACTAAGAAAATAAAAAGAAAGCAACTCAAACTCTCAATGGAAATGAGCCTCGGATTAACTCATGACACCAACAAAGGCAAAGAAAATGGTCTATGAATTTTGGATGCTGGAATGTTCAAGGTTTAAGCACTAAAGTACATGAAGTTTTTAACGCAATAGAGGAGTTGAACATGGATATAATAGTGTTGAGTGAAACAAAAAAGAAAGGAAATGGAAATGAAAGGCAAGGAAATTATGTTCACTTTTTTAGTGGAGTGGGAAAAGAAAAGCGTGCAAGAGCAGGAGTGTCCATAGCTGTACATAAAAGATTGGAGAAAAATATTCACAGCTGGGAAGCAATTGATGAGAGAATAGCATGTCTCGAACTTGTACTAAGAGGACACAATGTTTTTATTATAGGAATTTATGCTCCAACAGACGATGCAAATGTTGCAGAAAAATATATGTTTTTAGAGAAACTGACTATGCTGCTGGATTCTATTGGAAATCGCAAAGCGGTGTTTCTAGGTGATTTTAATGGAAGAGTTAGAAAACGAATGGCGCATAACATTGTGGGGCGATATGGTTAAAATGTATTAAATGATAACGGAGAAAGACTTATAGAGACATGTGAACTGTATGACCTTAAAATACGAATGACTATTTTCCACATAAAGAAATACATAAATTCACATGGACCAAACCCACACAACCACAACAAAATTGCAATCAATATTCGACTACATAATTACTAAAAAACAGTTATCAATAAAATAGAGCAATGTTCGGGTTCAAAGAGGTGCTTCCTGTGGATCAGATCACTACTTACTAAAAGGAAAACCTTACATTATGTATAAACCGTACTTCAAAAGTTACGGAAACACAAAACCAAGAAAAATAGAGAGTCAGATGTGGCCAAAATACAATATTGAAAGCCTTCAAGATGATTCCATTGCATTTTTGTACAAATTACGCATGGCATTCACTGAGGAGGATATTTACTTCAATTATTTCTCCTATGAAGTAAGGTAGCTTATATTATCTTTGAACAAGAGTATGTATTTTCATTGCAAGCCTGCTGCTGAATTCTATCAGGAAAGGATTAAACAGGAAATGAACTATTTTTAATTTTAATTGAATATTAATGTGCATATTTCAGAAGTTTTAGGTCATAAATGCAAATTTTTAAAAGCATATTTCAAGATTTTTTAAAGCATAAAAATCTTCTCCCTTGTGATTACTCATGTTAAATTCAGTTTCTATGGAATGTAAACTCTTGTTAAAACAAAAAGCAGAGAGTTCTTTGGTTGGCATTTAAGGTTAAATCATAGAAACATTAGTTTCATATGCTCTGACAGAATTGCTTGTCCTATTATTATGAATAATGGTAGGTGTGTGTGTGTATATATACACACAAGCACAAGCTCATATACACCCACGAGCACACACTTTAATTTATACAGGAAAATCTGTCTAAACCAGAACCAAAAATGGAACATTTTTTCCATGTCGAATAAGGGGAAAAAAATCTTTATAAAACGGAATTCCTAGGAATTTAATGCAATTGGCAGAGATGCGAGACATTCTTAATGTAATGGATGCATCTACAAGTCTGTTTTAAATTCTCTATCTCTTGCGAGTTAGTTGTGGCAACTGCACTGTGAAGGAGAGGGGCTTCAGCTGACAGTGTAGAATTTGACCTTGGGGTCACTTGTCTCTCAGGGCATAGACCGTAGGAGAATTCCCTTACCCCATCTCCAAATATGAAAAGATGTATGGGGATGGCTTGTATTCATGCCTCTCCCTGCCACATGCTTGAAGTCGTAACCCTCAGCCAGAAACGCCTTGCTCAACACCATGCGAGAGTATCAGAAAATCATAATACTTTGAACTGTGAAGCATTGAGCACTGAAAGTCACCAAGCAGTCTGATTTCAGCCATTAGGTAGTAAGGTGGTATGTATTTTTATGAGTTTCACAACCAGTTTAACAATGTGAAAACCATAAAATTGTAACATTCTCTAACATTAGAAGAATAGGTCAAACTTATGGAAGCAAGAGAAACTCAGAAGCTGTCAATTAAGAATGTTCATTTATTGGCATTTTCTTGTGTAAATATATATAATTTATATAATTTTTTTTAATAATCATAATAAAATCATGTGATTTTTACTTTACTTCAATTACTTCTTTACTTACATTAATTTACTAGTTTCAGAATGGAAATATCAATATCACAAGTGTTATTAAATGGACAACCCTGCATAAATCAGAAACCTCTTTAAACTGGACCTTTTTTTTTGTCCCAATCGATTCTGGTTTAGACAGATTTTACAGTATAACATTTATTTATGCTACACGTATATAACTGGATATCCCCAAGATTAATAATGATGAAACTAGAAGTGAACAAACACAATCTAAATATAATAGGCGTATATGCTCCAGTTGGAGGATAGGCAGCAGAATCTGACTGTTTCTGCAAAGATCTACAACAACTAGTAGACCAAGTAAGTAAAGATTAGCTCCTCATCATATCAGGAAACTTAAATGCCAGAATTGGTGATAATGAAATATGTAAAGCTCCAGAAGAGGAAAACACAAAAACTGAGAATTGGAAAATGCTACTTAACTTATGCCTGTTCAACAACTTAAGAATAACAAATAGTTTGTTTTCTTTTAACATAAGAAAAACCACAAATTTACGTGGAAAGCATGAGGCCAAAGATCCATCCTAGACCATGTAATAGTCAGCAGACCCATATTTCATTATGGCAAGAACACTAAAGTATTTCGAGGATGTGAAATAAGACAGATTACTATTTGGTAGAGAGCAAAATTAAACTCACATTACAACAAACAAAAACTAAGGAAAGTAGAAATAAAACAACCCCAAAACTCAAGGTATTCCTTCTAAAAGATGAAAGTAACAGATCGTTAAATGAAAGAAGACCGAGAGTAAAGCTACAGAAGGTAGATAAATGTTAAGAAGGTAGAGAAAACAAAATATTGAGACATTTTGGAGTTCACTTAAAGAAACCTTGATTGAAGCAGGAAAAGAGAGTGTAGGCTATAAACCAATCACAAAAACTAAATGGTTGAGAACATGGGACAATGATCTAAAAGAGATGATACACCAAAAGAAGAAAGCATACAGAATGTATCACCAAAAACAAACCGTGAGAAACTACATGGAATGTAAATTACGGGCCAAAACGAGACATGTCAGTCCAGTACACAGGAGAGAGCGCTGGAGAAAATTTGTTAAAAGCATGAAAAGAGATGTATCAGGCCCTCAACGAATGGGTTTCAAACTTTTGAAACTGCTGCACATGAATGTGAAAGATAAAATCAGACTAGATGGCATACCAGAAGAAAAATTGATAAAACACTACTCCACCCTGTGGAATAATCCAACTCTCAGATCTAATGAAGTGAAGAAAGGAACACACCAAATTTATGACAATGATGAGCTACACAACTCAGTGAAGGTACAAGAACATGAGGCAGTATTACCAAAAGCCCCAGACCAGATGAAGTCCACAACATAGAACTCATAAGATATGAAGGAAAGGAGCTGAAAGAAATATTATTAGAATTTTTTTTACAAAATATGGCAAGAGAAAACAATTCCAATAGCGTAGCACGCAAGCTTGGTTAACATTCACAAGAAGGTCTCAAAGAATATATGTGACAATTATAGGGGCATTACAGGCTATCAACAGCTTCTAAGCTATATGCAAATATGCTGAGGATACTCAATGAAATATGTCAGAATTTCATGGGAAAAGAGCAATGTGGATTCTGAAAGAGTAGGAGCACTGAAGATGCCATCTTTACATAAAAGATGTTAATAGACAAAAGGAGGGAAAAGAATCAACTGACTTTCATAACATTTATTGATTATGAAACGGCTCACAACATAGCTAATATACAGTAACTCTGGGAAATAGTAGAAGAAGAGAAAATTATAAATTAGTTGCTCAATACAATACAAAGTCTCTACAAGAACTCAAGAATTAAAATACTGGCAAAGAAAGTCTGCAGCAGTAATAACCAACCAGCTTAAGGCAAGGATGTGGATTATCACCCATCATCTTCAACATATATATGAACTATTTAATGAGAAACTGGAGAAGTAAAGTTAGACAAGGAATACAAATCACAAAAGACAAGAAGATAGATACAACCTTGTATGCTGATGACTAAACTAACATAATAGATTCAAAAGATAATTTACAAAGAGGAGTTTTTGAATTGACAAAACTGGCCCAAGAATATTCCATGAAGATACTTCAGAAAACACACACATAGGCAATACAAGACAAGGAACACAGGAATGCGCCAAAATAGTAATAAATGGAAAATTAGGGGACCAAGTAAATAAATTTTCATACTTTGGAAATATCATAAGTGCATACAACCAAACTCAGAAAGACATAGAAAACAAACTTAATAACAATAGAATCTGTGGAACAATGAAGAGGCACTTTGGCAGAGACATGGACTTGGAAACAAAACAAACTCCACAATATAGCTGCTACACCTAGAATCATATATGACTCTGAAACATGGGTAATGAAAGAGACAAACAAGCAAAAATTACAAGTGGCACATATGAGATTTTGATGACACCTCATGGGTGTCACAAGAAGAGACAGACTGAGAAATAAAGACATTGAAAACCGAATGTTTAGTAGAAGAGATAGAACAGTCTCAAAGGAAAACGAAAGATTATTTACTGAGAATGAACAACAACAAATTTCCAAAATTAATCTAGAAGTACAAACCACAAGGGATCAAAAATAGAGGCAGACTATTAAAGATGTGACAACTGCAGGAACATTTGGAAGATTAATAATCTGCCCACCTGCCTGCCCAGAATAGCTTTCATAAATGCAGTGTATTTACTACTACAAATCAATACATACTCTATTATGTTTAGTATTATTAACAACATTTTACTAACCTTCATCATAAATGGTTGCTTTCCATCAGTTTGGCTCTTGGGATCACATTGTAGAACTTTTGAAGTTGTCAGCAAATTTTGTAAATTCTTCCAAACAAAGGGTACCACAGATACCGTATACCTTAAAGGAAAACAAACAATCAGAAAATAAAACATTCAATTCAGATTTATTATGAAGAATGGTTGTTTATTGATCCCTTGCTCATTTGCTGAGTAGATAGTAGGCCTATAACCTGGTGGATCTACATTAAATCCTACAAACATAGTATCATACATATGTATTCTGTGCTATAAATTTGAATTGTTCACTTCTAACTATTGCTCTGAAGAAGACAAATATGTATAAATGAAACATTACCAAGAAGAAATAAATGTATTTTCTAAAACATATACAGATGATACTAGTCTGTTCATAAAATGTAACTTGTAGCTAGAAGTGAAAAACCTAGCTTAAGCTAAGATGAGTACAAATGTCAAATGGCTGAGTGAAAAGTATCTGACTTTAAATACAACTAAAATAGTTTTTGTGGCTTTTGGTAGATATGTAGGTAGTATACCATCAAATATTGAGTTTCAACTACACAAACTTATATAGAAATACTGTGGCATGTGAAGGTCATCATATAGTTAGGAGTAGAATATACCAAATATTTGGGTGTAATTATTGATTGTAATTTGAAATAGACACAACTATTTTTATATTACAAACAAATTACAATATCTGATTTATGTCTTTTATAATCTATGCATTATTTTTGGTAAAAATCAAATGAAAATAATGTACTATACGTTGTTCTGGACCATTGCTATATACGGCATAATTATGAGGGGTGGTACCTATGAAAACACCTTAAAATCTTTAGAACTTTGTGATTCCAAGAGGGGGAAGCTGGGGCTTTTGTGGACGCTTGCGCGAGCAGACACAAGGATAGAACAGACAAGCAGGGGGGAAGATTCAGATTGAATCAGACAAGCTGGGCAAAATAGAACTGGCGAGCAAGGGGGAAGGTGCTTTTTCTGATCATCGACTGTAATCGCACCTCTGCATGCAATCAGTTGAATTTATTTCTGATTCCGGACTGAGAAATTTTGTCCCAGGTAGAAAAAAGCAATATTTTCAATAAGTCTATGGTGCTTTTGTTTTTCAGATAAGAAAATTGATTGCTATCTATTATTTTATATTTTTCCATGTGATTTGTAATATATATTTTTTGAATATTTTACTTATTGTGTTTAAAATGGAAAATGGCCTATAGTTTTCATAGGTTGAGAGACTGTCTGCTTTATATAAATAATAATAATAATAATAATAATAATAATATTAACAACAATAATAATTATAAACATAATAGTAATAATCATCATAATAATAATAATAATAATAATAATAATAATAATAATAAT
>BOPP01000485.1:87920-100836 GCA_017312745.1 Gryllus bimaculatus
CCGCGTAAATGTCTGTAGGTCTGCCTGTCAGTGTCTGCCTTTTCAGTAGGTCTGTCAGTCACTAGATCTATCAGAAGTTTCAATCTAGAGTAGGCTGTCTGTCTGGTCTCTTCTAAAGGTCTGGTGTGTTGCTGTTTGTAGATTTCTTTTTTCTTCTCACTTTTTTGAATGTTTAGTAGCCTTGAATTGCATTACATATCTTATGAAAACTTTAATGTTTTTCTAAATTTATACAAATATATATTGCAAGTGTGTAGTATATATAAATTACATAAGTATCACAAAGAAAGCCAAAAGAGTACATGCTGTTTAGCACATTAGTTTCATTTTTTCCTAACTTACCAAACTAGAGTTTTAATTTTACCAATCTAAAAAATATCTACATTAAGTTTCCCTGATAACCCAACTCAAACTTTATTAAAATGTGAAATATTACAGTGTCATGGCGGAAGACATTTCTTCTGTAGCTAGTCTGAAAACCAATTTGTGTAAAATCAATAAATGTCATTATTATAAAAAAAAAAAGTTATAGCTCTTTACTCCCCACAAATTTTTATTTAAAGGAAAATGTCTGAAATTTATGAAACGAAAAAATTTAACTGCATGAATTTGATGTTTTGATATAAATTATCTTGAACTTATACATTTACCTTGAATAATACTCCGAAGAGTGGACAATAGTTCCACCGTCTTTCACGTGCAACATTCAGACACAGACCCCAGGGTTCATTTTCCTTCTCCACGGTGTTTAGAGAAAATACCTCTTGTCAGGCTCGTCTTACTGCAATGATAGATGGCCAATTTCTCTCAAAACCTGCCACAAAAAGTTTTCCATACCTCAGTAAAAGCTTACTGGCCTAAAATTGTTCTTCTTTCCAAAGAGTTATTAAAAAAACACAAAACAGCTCATTATATAAATAAATCATTATACCTTAATTTTAAGATACTGCTCTAAGCAGAAATATCGATAAGATGTCAGTTTTTCTGTAGACCCAAATTCCATACATCTTCAAATCATCAGGATCAGCATAAACAACAATTCTTACTCTGCACCACTCTCCACAATTACTCTTCTCCGATAGTTAGTGGTCTGCGATTTTCATTGCTGTAATCAGAGACAGCAAAGAATAACTTTTTGTTTGCAATCCTTTCTCAAAAAAGAGCATACTCCTGTTTCATTGTAAACTGAAACTTGATGAAACAGCCAGCTTAAACATTCACCTCAATCACAGCCAGTTTTTTGTCGTGACTGATCTGACAATGACACCTAACAAAGGTAAGTATTTTCTCCCTATTAGATGTTATCTAGCCCGGGGATCGTAACAGCTATGACAATTCATTTTAAATTCAAGAACCTGTATTAGTACAATTACAATTTTCCAATTTTCTCACAATCTTGTTGTTATAAGCAGCAGAAGAGCGGTGGAGATTACTGTTCATTCGGTTACTATTTTTTTGTTGATCTTGATGTCCAGTAGGTCTGCCACATCATAAAATAGGTGGCCAGATGTGAGTTGTCAATAAAACGTCAATAAATATAACAAGTCAATAAAACGGTAAAATCGGAGTTTGAAGATATTTACAGAAATAAAATGTTTTATTTCTGTGTTAGAAAACCCCCTTTCAAAATTTTCAGGGGAGGTAAAGGGCCCCCTGACCCAATGTGCATGCCTATGGTGATATCTAGAAATGCTTATCTTGCAGAAGGTGTCATTTATTTTTCACATCACAATAAATGCTTTTCATGCACTGTCTAAAGTTTCCTGAAGATGCAAACTGCACATTCAAGTCAAGGAATGGGAAGCAATTAAGAGTAATGTGCATATGGAGAGTCTAGAAATAAATGAATTTGTGAACGAGTTGGTACTCTCTTTGCTTTGTTACACATGCTCAGGAAGGCTTTTCATATTTTGTAGTTTGTAAGTAATAAAAGTATTTCACAAACTAAACATACTTATTTTCATTTCAAACAGTATACTTGAACCAATTGCTTGTTTCCCATATTTTCAAAACCTTATTTTGGATACCTTTTCAAGGAATTAAACAAACAAGGAGTTTCATTACTGTACACATCTTTGTATGTGTGCATGCCCAAGCATATTTAATTAACTAAAAGAAAATGTAGTGATTCTCCTTGATCTCTAATGTACCTGCCTATTCCTCTTAATTTTTTTTTTCTCTTTCTCTTTTATATACATCAACAAACAGATAATGGAAGATCATGATCACACTTCAGAGTTAAGAAGTTACACATTTTTTGATATTAATTCATTTTAATCGTTATAAAAAAAATGATTGAAAGCACCATACTGTTATTTAAATATTACACAATGTCAATAAAATGTAATTGACTGGAAAGAAATGGAGTTGTACACTTCAAATTTACTTTTCAAGAAGTTATAGGTCAAGAAAATTACCACAGATTTTCTCTGAACAGTACATAAAAAAAACATGAGACTTACTTGTTTTACAACTAAAGAAATTCAATTTAAGTAGGACTATCTAAAATGTGCAGATAAAAATGCAGCAAATCTGAGACTAGGAAAAGCTGATGCAAAAATAAAATGTGAAACCTTTATACCTAGCCTTTGTGTGGTTTTCTTTTTATCTAATAACTCAAAAAGCACCAACTTCACACACAGTTAATATACATACCGTTTAGAGACTCACTGGAGCAAAAAATATTATAAAATAATTCAAATACCTGCTGAGGACCTTAAATGGAGAATTCTCTATTATAACAGCAATTGCAAGTCCTGTGTCATTTTTTATGGTGAAAGGAGCAACAGCTTCTGCACGTATGAGAGATCCTGCAAGAGCAGTCTGGAAAGACTTCCCCAAATTGACAAGAACATCCAAGCATGTCTTGGAGATTGTCAATTCCAGATTTTCCTGCAGAGATACAGAAAGTTTATTATAGATTGGAATGCATAAACTGACAATGAGAACGAGAGAAAACAGAGTATTGATTTCGTCCCTAGGATACATCTAAGAATTTTTAAATAAATAATAATGATGCATAACTACTAATATTTAAGACAAAAGGCATGTTTTTGATCAATATTGTCCAAGAAAATTCTCATTAATTATCTGTACAATCATCCTTGTATTTAGATACTCAATTAAGAACTGCTCTTTGAAATGAACCAACCGAATATTTTGAAATATTTAACAACAAATGTAGTTTCTAGTTAGTTCTTGCCTAGTCATTTCCCCTGTAATGTTCTCTTATGTCATCATTAACTCACTTTTGAAGAGATTTCAATGGCCATCAAAGGAGGCTGCACATGAAGTTCCTCCACTTCCACCTCCGATTCTGAAGTGGGACTCATTACTGGAGGGGCTTCAAGTGGGTTCATGTGCATCTTTAAAGCAGAAAAAGAAGTTTAAAAAACTAGACACTTAATGAGTTTCATAACAGAATATCCAGACACTATTAAAACAAATTCCATGATATGCTACTTTTGTTAAGAAAACTAATTTAACAGATGTATAATAATTTATTTCTCATAATAATTTAAGAAAGGATGTCATATACTAATGAATACTTAAAAAACTGTGATTTGAACAGAGCCATTCCATTTAGGAAATACTTTTAATATAAAATTTTTTACTCCTTGTGTTTTTAAATACTCCTTGTGTTAGTTTCAGATTTATCAACGCACTTGCAAAATTTTGAACAAACACGAAACAAATAATCAAAGAGACAGGTGGCTGAATCCATTAAAAAACCAAATAGTCCTGACTTAATAGGGCTTTTCAATTTACTCAATGTTCTATTTTCTGTTTTTTCCAAATTGCAAATATTTTTAAAAACATAAGTATCTTGCCTAGTCTCAAAATAACTCCTTTCATAAATTTGAAAACAAAAAGTTTCATAACAGTTTACAATTATATGGCATTTAAAGCTTATGGGAGTGGACAAAATATGACCATTCTTTGAAGCTAATTAAAAGTTTCACAAAAATATCTACAAAATTCATGAATTTTTATAAATCTTTTCAGCTATTTGAAAGAGTTTAGGTGTGAAATGTAAACATTACCCATCAACTTGTATGATTATATTTAGAGATATAATTCATGTTTACATATACCTTCAGATTTAATATTTATTTGAAAACTCAATCCGCCAAACAGAATTAGATCAGATTACCCAATGTCAGCTTTATTTCTATATTACTAATTTCTAATTTACTCAGAAATTGAAAGGAAACTATGTAGCCTCCAGTCATGCAAGAGGTATCTGGGTTTTTTGTCAATACCAACAGACTTGAAAAAATCCCAAAAAGTATTAGACAGTTTTGATTTGGACTGAAAAATACAAATAAAATTGTGTTATTCCATCCATTTTCAAATTGCTTGTATCAAATGAATTCTCTTACTCTGTGTATCACTACTTTGACAGCATTGACGTGATGTTATGAGAGGACTGTATGGAAGAGTCCACAAGAGTCTGGGAGAACAGTTTATACCAGTAAAAAGGAAGAATTAATTGAACTTAAAGAGAAAAAGAGAAGAGTTAAAATTAAGAAAAAGTTAAAGAGAAAGTTCCCAAAATGCAATAAAATATTATTTCACTCTGATAAGGAAAATATACTATAATTTAAATGCCATCTCAATCAATGGAAAATTTAAAAAAAAAAAAATAATTTTCTAGCACAAATATATTTTTTTGTGACTGATAATCAGAATAATATGAAGAAATCAATATAGCTGTCATATTTAATACCACTACAAAACCAAAAGTGAAATGCAGTTATAAAGTATGAATTCATAAGAAAGAAGCAAAATATATAATGCACTAAACTTAAAGAAGGTAATTCATTAATTTAATAATGACAAATGATTAATTGGATTTTCTAACGGAACAAAAAAATATTGGCAAAGAAGGGATTAAGAGGAGAGAAGAATGCAATGCATACCTTAAATATATGAATATATAAGAAAGATAACTTTCAAAAACCTCAAGCAAATAGAAGAAGATTATTTATTGGCAGAATAAGTTTAATAGTGGATGGCAGTGGCTTTTGAGGGAGGTGAACTACTATTTTGCATATTGTTTATTACCTGAAGACGCAATTCCCAAGGAACATGAGCAACAATTCCATTTTCCTGTTGCACTTCTACTGGTTCCAATAAAGGTTCCCACAAAGCTAGAGCACTATTGTAATATTTGATTTCCAAACTCATACAACTGTCAATAAAAAGACGTGAGCTCCAATTGTTTATTGCTCCATTGAAACTCATATCAATAAGAATCATTGGCAAAGTTTGGTTTCCAACTCCAGCTTCCACAGTGATAACAATTGATGAGACAGACACAATACAAAGTTCTCCTTGCACAGTGGGCTTTAAAGGCTCCTCTAGAAAAATGCTCTCACTTGCTTCTTCAGCTTCATCTACATTTAAAAAACATTAAACCAAGTTAAAACCCTCACCAGTATAAATTTTAATGCTAATATATTTCAAGATGACAATGATGATACCTGTTTTAAAATACCAATATTGTTCCTCTGAAAACGGCTTAGGTTGCCACATGTCTGAATAATCAGTACGTTCCTCTGTTTTCTGAATTTTCTGTGGTTCTGGCAGAACCAATCCTTTTTGCACATTAGTTAAAAGTTCAATGATCGCTAGAAATTAAATAATTGGTCTAATAGAAATATAACATTATTTACTTTTAACAAATTCTACTAGTGTTAGCTTTTGAATTTTGCTTCAACATTTTTGTAGAAATTCT
The DNA here is from genome assembly GCA_017312745.1 of Gryllus bimaculatus. Lineage (NCBI taxonomy): Eukaryota > Metazoa > Arthropoda > Insecta > Orthoptera > Gryllidae > Gryllus > Gryllus bimaculatus. The sequence goes on from BOPP01000485.1 coordinate 93,661, forward strand.
GCAAATTCTAGAACACAAATGTAATTGAAAACAATTTGTTTGAAATAAGCAATGAAGATTTCACCTGGAGAAACACTAAGTCGTACTGGAGTCAAACAGATATCCAAATGTAATCCTTCTCCTCCGGGTGTTGATCCAGCAATACTAATGCAACAAGGTCGCAGAATCTAGTAAAAAAGAAAATATTATGAAATTCAGTATGATATTTCTGCAGAAGTAAAATCAAAACTTGATAGGGCAACTCTATAATAATTTGTAGGAAACAACATTAAATGTAAAAATGGTAATCAATGTGAATATTAAAATTAATTTAAATGGGTTCATTAATAAAAAATATGTATAAAATTTTCCTACAATGGACACTACTTCCAACACTCATCATTCTACTACATTCACAACCTTCTCACTAATTTTCTTTCAACAATCCAGCAGTCTTTTATTTCTGCAATACATATCTTTGATAACATGCAATAACCACCAAAATTTGGATGATGATGATGATGATGATGATTTGAGCCTGGAGGTTCAGCAAAATGCCTTTTTGTTACTATTTTTTATGCCTTTTAACAATAGGAATCACTTAATTCTGAAAGGCTTTTAGATTTTCGCCTTTTTTTTTTGCCTATTTTGGCTTCTGATACTTTTTTTGCCGTTTTCTGCCTCTTACGACATTATTTTGCTTTTCATCTCCTGGCACCAATATCAACCTAGCTTGATGTAATATATCACAACTTTTGAGTATGGTTTCCAATTCCTTTAAAGGCAGTTCTCTGTGTATGATATATTCTTCTCAGTGCTGGCGTTTACACAAGTGCAAAGAAGAGATTTCATGTCTCATGTGTCATGCATATCTCATACTGAATCAATTATCAATTAGAAAGAAATCATTTTTTCCCCATTCTAATTTTAGAATTAGAATAAAAAACAATAAAAACAATATCAATAATGGCCACAGCAATGGCGGTGGTGACAGCGATGGCGACAACAACAATAATAATAAAAACAATAATAAGAATAATAAAAACAATAATAATAATAATAATAATAATAACAACAACAGTAATAATTATTACTTTAATGAATTTATCATCATAGAAAAACATTACAGTGTACAAATCAAACAAATAAAACCATTGCCTTCAAATATAACAGAAAACAACAACAACAAGAAAAGGTTAGTATATAAAGTTACATTTAAGTCTAGTAAGTTTAAACAAATTGCTAAAAAAAGTAGTTTTTGTACTTTGTATGATGCACATTTGTCACCCCCTCTAAGTGCTTTATGAACTTGTCAGAGAGGGATAAGTCACGTTTCTCATTTAGTGCAAAACAATCACTGTTTATTGTCCACACAAATAACTATTAAGTGAGCTGTGGGAACTGAAACATTTTGGGATGAGCCAACTTAAATAATATAATTTATTATTAAGCATCTTGCCATCACGGTAGAAAATGATAAGTTATTAAAAATACTTTATCACCATGCGGGCAGAAGGGAATGAGCCAATATAAATAATATAAATCATTTCCATCATCATTATTAAAATTAATAAATTTTCTACAAATACTTCATCGACATGGGGCCGAATAGAACGAGCAGGACGTCCGCCTTTCCGAATGATGTTATCAGGGTGATTCCCTCTATAAGTAGCAGGGTATTTAAAGGGACCTCCCAAAGCACCGGGACACAGTTCTACTGAAAAGTGAGATGCCCGCCGGAGAAATGGAGGCGATGTTAAGAAGCAAAAGGTTGACTTGAGGGCTCTCTCTCTCTCGAGCGCTCTCTCTCTCTCTAGCTCTCTCTCTCTCTCTCTCTAGCTCTCTCTCTCTCTCTCGAGCTCTCTCTCTCTCTCTCGAGCTCTCTCTCTCTCTAGCTCTCTCTCTCTCTAGCTCTCTCTCTCTCGAGCTCTCTCTCTCTCTCTCTCGAGCTCTCTCTCTCTCTCTCGAGCGCTCTCTCTCCCTCTCTCTCCGCTACATTCCTTGTGTTTCCTCATATAGTAACTTCAGTGATATTGAAGCAATTTAATTTAACTTAACCACTTCATGACTATTTCTTCTCCAGGCATAACCCCCCCTTCCCCTTCCTCTGATCATTTTTAATGCGACAACCTTTAACAGAATTCAAACTATTGCCACCACCCAAGAAATAATCACAAAAGAAATATAGTCAACTTATTATAATTTACATAATTAAAACAACAAAATATTATATAATTAAAAATATTTTATCATTAACTACATATCACCCACAGAATTAACTTAATCAAAAATACAATACAATTCAATTATAAACATTTTATCATTAATAATGATTTACTAATTTAACAAATAAATCATAAATTGCAAACACATTTTATCATTAATTAATTTCAGAATATTATTTTAAATATCCAATCAATTGTAAAAAATACAACATGCAAAATGTAACAGTCAAAAAGGAGATTGCATTTGACCAAAGTAAAAAATTGACATCATATTGTTGGTAAAGTCTTTTTTTAGCTCGTTTGTTTTTATAAATAATTAATAATTTTGTGCTTTATCTTGTGCTTTCTATTTTTATATTTTGTCTAGTAAACCAGTCTTTTAGTCTCTTTTTCAATTTTCTTTTGGACGAAACTTCTATCATTTCATCTGGCAGAAAGTTGAGCAGTTTTAGTATAGCTGTTTTAAGCCAATTTTTTCTCCAAATTTAATAAAAGTCTCTGGCAGTATTAAACTGTGTTTCTTTCTATTATCATAATTGTGTTCACTGATTTTTCTATATTCCTCACTGAAAAAATTTCTTTGTAAAAAATACAATTTTATACATAAACATACAACTTTCTAACAGTCATGATTCCATGCACCGCTGTACTCTCTACCAGGGTTAGGTTACATATATTCATTTTTGCATTGACGATTTTAATGCTTTTGTTCTGCAAATTTTGAATAATACCTACATGGGTTTTTGATGCAGCTTTCCATACTCCAACTCCATATCTGACTATTAATAAGAAGTAGACTAAGTTGAAAATTTTATAAGATACGAAATCTTTAAGCCTCATTAGTTTGCACACACATGTTCGTAATTTCTTGCTTAAATCCAAAATCTGCCCTCTCCAGCTCAGATTTTTATCGAAAGTTATGTCCAAATACTTCAGTTTACTTACAGAATTAATTATACTGTTACATTGACAGTTCTTAAAGATTTTGTGTACACAATCATCTTTGTGAAAGAATATTTTAACTTCTTCCCTTCAATTCTTGGTGCTGTGATATGCAATATTTTAGCATTTTTTCATTTATCCTTTTGTCATAGTACCTTTTTTAGAATATATTTTGGAACAATAATAATAATAATAATAATAATAATAATAATAATAATAATAATAACATAACAACAATAATTTATTACCTGATAAGTAGTTTCTGCTCGTCTTTTGGGATTGAACACACAAGAATATAGTTCTAGATCTTTTATTGAACCACAGATAACTTGATGCTGGTCTGAAAGGCGCATTTTCAAGGTGAGTTCTTTCTGTAAGAGACAAAATGATATGAATATTTTAAATACTGTTTCTACTTCTTCTGTTTTCCCTGTTCTTGAAAACTTGTAAAAGGGAATTTTTTTCTTAAATTATATATACATATACACATTTTGCGAGATATATTCTCTCACTCCCCCTCCCTCATCCATCCCAACAGTGCTTCTATCTATGCTTCTGCCCTTGCCAACTTCATCCTTCATTGCCAATGTGATATGATTAAAAAACGGTCATAATTACAGTGTGAACACTATTAAAATAATTTTAATGAAGGAAAATTCTCTTAATATTGATATAATATTTTACTTTAAGGAAAGAAAAATAAATTCAACAAATTTAGTATCTACACACTACATTAACGCTTCAACTTTTTTTTTCTCTGTTCTATTTCATAAATTAAAAACAAATGATTTATTTTAAAAAAATTTGAAATAGCTAAAGGTAAGAATTTTAATTTCTTTTAGATAGTAAATAATGCTTACATTCAATACTATTGCTTTGGTATTGATATCAGATACAGACTCCACCATTATGATATCAGGTTTTTCTACTCGTACATTCAGAGTCATTTTGCCTTTTTTCTCAGGGACAATATTGTGAGTGCAAGAACCAGCAATAGTCACTGTTTTATTGCTTGCTGTAGTTCTAGTTGTAGTTCGGCTGCTCTTTGTTGTTGCAGGTACTATTTCCGATTTATAATCCTCTGCAATTTCCTTCATTCTGGCTTGATAAGTCCATCCCGCAAAGAAATCACCCACCTTCATTAAATACTCAGTACTTAATACCAGGTCAAATCCAAAAATCCGAACATCCACTACATTAAAAAGAAAGAAAATTGATTATAATTTATACAATTTTAATAATTTCATTATATTAATTAATTTAAAAGAATGAATACAGTTACAAGTCAAGTCATGGGGATAAATGATTAATGAATACTGAAATCAGTAATTCATGAATACCACAATAACTAAATAGTTTTTATGCACACAATGCAATAGAGAGAAAAAACAGATGGAGTCAATATATACTAATATAAAATTCTACAGATAGTACATACAAATATTAACTTTTTATTTAATGTCAATACATAAAACAAGCCACAGACACACGACCTGTTATTAACCCACTTGGCAGGTGTGAGAGAGATGGATACCATATATTGGATAACATATCTTTTTCATTTATACTTATGAACATCTTATCTTTCTATTAACATGTGTAATTGAGAGTAAATAGCATGGTTTTTTAAATAAGGTTTTGAAAAGAATCTGCTATTTAAATAACTTTTTTTATTTATGAGAAATCAGTAGTCCAACATTTCTCTAAACAGCAACTTAACTGCATCAAAAGTAAATGTTTTTGTAATATAAATATATATCTGTTCAATTTGAGTTTAGAACTTCAACATGGCATTGTGATGAAATAGTGTAGCATAAATTGACAGTCTACAAAAAATAAGGATAAAAAATCATAAAGTTTAATATAAGACAGTTATAAAAAAATCACAAAATTAAATTATTGAAGATTATTCAAAAGGAAATCAAATGGAGAATAGCTAAAGATTAATATGCATAGTTGTAGAACTCTATGCACTACAAAGGAGCACAATGACATCACATTAAAAGAGTAAAATCCTATCTACAGTCATGAATGATAAAACAAATTTATATAACAATGATGACAGTGATGTTAATAACAGAAGTAACGATAAAAGAATGATGCATGAATTATACATTCTAGAAAGTTTCCCTAATGCTATGTTGGCAATTTAGAGAGTTTAGTAAAATTAGAAATAATTGACATAATAAAAAAATTGTTTAATTTACCAAATGAATCTTCGCCTTTCTGTTGGTACGTTACATCTAACATACTCTTGAAAGATTCTTCTGCTACCTCTTGTGTTTCAGTTTGAATGACATCCTGAGGTGCATCTGTCTTTCGTTGCATTAGTCTTGTTATTTTTGATTTGGTTCCAGAGCGAGTATCATCCAAAAGACAGTCCACCAACAAAAGAGAAGTGCTAAGTGTTCCATCAGAGAAAACATGTCCTTTCAGTGACAGGAAGTTCAAAGAGAAACGACCCAGTCCCTCCTCATGTTTACTCAAGTCGGCTGTTTTATATTCCTAATAGGTACAAACAGATGAAATGTAAACCTCTTTAACATTTATTACACATTTTTTATTTACAACGCTTAAATCATACAAATTTAGGAAATATATACTCTCTAGCAATGGCAGCTGGTGCTCCAACAAACTGATGGTTGCAGCTCCCTTGAAAGACGGAAATGTAATTTTCAAAATCAGAACACTAATATTATAAAACTTAAGCAATTCACGTAAAATATTGAAACCAAGTTTAATAAAAGTCTATATGGAAAGATAACTTGCATCATTTTACACGTAGTGTCAGTGTCAAGTATAATCACTTCCTGTGCACATTGTTTCTGGTTTTGATTTCTAGTAGGCACTTGAGTTTTTGTGCTAGTCAATTACGCACTGAGGTAATTGACTGCAATAGAATTCATACATAACAAGCAAAAATTTGGTTTCAAAAATACAGTGAAAGCACTCCAGCACTTCGCATCAAGTAACTATTGTTCAACACATTTTACACAAATAAAATTATTTTATTTAAAAAATTCCACTAGCTAGTATTTATTGCAATAATGAAAGATCATCTACACACACTCGTATTCACAGTATCACTAGCAGACTATCACTGCTGTAGTGATGAGATTTGATAGTGCCCCAGCAGTTCGAGATGCACACACCATGAGAGACAGAAAGGGACTTCCTTCCAGAACAGCCAACTTTAGAAAACGGACTCAACAAATGTACATGAAAAAAAAAACCTAACATCAGATGAAAATAAATTCTTTAAACATCATAAATAATGCATTCAATACCGTCAACGAGTGTCTGAACTTGTGTACTTTCAATACTACGTGAGATTGATAAAATGAGTTTGAGCAGTGTCAGATAAAGACAGAAAATTGGTATTCCTCTCTCATGCCATGCAGCGCTTGGCGATTACATAGAATCCCCAAACACTGGTTGTTGCATCGAAAGTCCCTATGGTGAAGCATAAGGCCAAAGAGCGAATGCAGTAAATGCAGTAAAAGACCCAAGAGTGTGACATGTTACGCGGGCTGGAAAGACGCCTGACAGAGCACTTGTTTGGCGCTCTTTGGTTTCAAAAGAATTCCATATGCATCAATATTGCTGCAATGTCTTGAATATTGAATGTCATATGTTCCTAACATATCAGGTGTTTCTTGATTATATAAGGGTAGTGCAACCATGCAACCTAAGCACAAGCCACCAATGCTCTCAGTAATAGTTTAGTAATAGTAACCCATCACCAGGATTATGTTTCTTTTCAGGAGAAATAATACTCAGAAGTTATGACATTTTCATTTCATAAAGGTTGACATACAGGTTACAATAATCATATGAAACATTGCGTTTGTGAGAAAACACTCGACAATTCACAATCCAGTTATTCAAATCCATTTATTCAAAACTTCAAATGGTCTTACCAACTCAGAACCACCTGAAAACAGATCCACCACAAGTTTATCCATTGTGAAAGTAAATTTAACAGTAGTTGTGACTGGTCCTGTTGGAGATTTGGCCTGAGGAGTTACTT
>BOPP01000485.1:117543-128473 GCA_017312745.1 Gryllus bimaculatus
GTTGGTTTATAGGAAAACTAATAAATATGCGAATATCAAGAAAATAAAAGGGGCTCAAAGAAATATTTTTCTAATGTTTAATTTTGAATACATGGTAGCCCCTAAACTTATATTAATTAATATTAGATTCCTTTACAGAGAGACAATCGGATGACTATGTTCTTAAATGACGATACACAAGAGGTGTTTCTTTCAAAGTATTTATTTTACTTTATGGAACTTTTTGGATATTAATCTTTAAATCCATTTGAGGTGAACTACAATATACAGTACATGTTAAACTAATTATAATTAGCACAGTTGAAAAAAATATTTAGTAGCATAAAAGTATAAGAAAATAGAGGCTCACCTTATGTATACTTTTCAAAATAAACATTCATAAATTATTTCCTAACAAAAATTTAATTTAATGTGTTGTTATTTGTGAAATTTTGTGTGGTGCTTTTTTTTGTAAGTAGTATATAAAGTATTCCAAATATTACATTTAAGTTCAGTTTAGTATTTCATCTTCTGTATAAACTAACATACACTAAAAAATATATTGTATTAAATCTATGGTATAAACACTCCATTAAATTAATTTAAGAAAATTAGTGATCTGATTGTCATTAATTAAAGGAATTAATAATAATTAATGATGATGACGACAACAACAACAACAACAACAACAACAATAATAATAATAATAATAATAATAATAATAATAATAATAATAATAATATTAATAATATAATAGTGTGATGTCAGGGATTTTAGTAGAATAGCACCACGGATCCTCCCCCTATCACTCCGCTGTCACTTACCTAAACATCCTGTAATTCCCACAATCTTGGTGTGTCATTGCTTCCACTTACTTGTGAAACACTTTTGTTTTCTGTTCCGTAGGCCAATCTTATCGGCCAACTCGTGTTTTCGACCCCAACGCTATTAACAAGGGAAGTAAGAGATTCTTCATGTCGAAACACCCCGTCCGAGATAAACCTTCGCCACGAAAGTAACTCAAGACGAACTCGATTATGTTAATGGGATTTAAAACAATTTGCTCTGTGGCCATTGCTTATCTTCTTTCTTCCGTAGAATGGAAAGAGGAACTGGGTGCGAAACTACGTAGCCCTTGGTTATTGCAGGGCCGCTGTTGAGCCGGCCAACTCATCCATGACCTTCAAGTCGCTCGCATCAGCTTGCCCGCAGTAAGGGCAGCCCAAACGGACCGGTAATGCCCCGATCCTTTGCCTAGTTATTATGTGTTTTTCGATGATTTATTTGGAGGTCTTTCAGAGGAAACTGGCAACAAATATTTTGGATGTGGGATTCCGATAGTGGATTGCATGTGTCATAAAAATTTCGAGGGGTGTTTCGACATGATGTTACTTCCCTTGTAAGTTACGAGGGCTAGGAAGTCGTTTTTATTCTACTCTTTTATTCTACCTCTATTCTTCACTGCCCCCTCCTTCTTGTCTTTGTCCCTTTTAGCTGGCGGTAGCTGAGAAACGCTAGGGAAAGGCGGCCAAGAAGAAAAAACCCAGGATGGAAGGTCTTTGAGGATCAATCATTATGGTGCAGGGGATCGAAGCCCCAGTACCGGCGGTCGGTGGTGTGCAAGCAGGCCACTGGGCGTCGTCACCCAGGGACTGCAAAGCCAAGGGTGCAGACCATTCAGCACCCCTGGCAGATATCGTCAAAAGAGAGCAGAATGATGAAAAAATGCGAGACAATTCAAAAGCTAGAAAAACACCAGAGGAAGATTATTGAGGGTCTGAGCCAAAATCTCCGATGTTAGAAAGGTATATGTTGAAGAACAATCAGGTGACCGTGAAGGATGCTTTGGCTAAAGCCCGGGAAAAAATCGATGCCCTGAGGAAATAGATGGCGCGATGCATCAGACGAGAAGAGAGAATTCTCAGATATACTGAACTCCTTTTCAAAAAGAGAAAACAAGGCTAAGGGAGGGAAAATACACTGGATGCACAGGAAAAAAGGAGCGGTACACCTGAGGCGACTAACAGAAGAGACAAGAAAAACAAACAGAAGGAAGCGGTAGAAAAGATCAGAGATAACCCAGAGAGAAGAGGTTCAGGACGAGGAGCAATGGGAAGTCCAGAAAAAAGAGCAAAAAGAAAGACAGGGAAAGGAGGAAAGAGGCCAGATCTGTATTTAAAAGAAATGAGGCTCTAAAGATTATTGTGTAACGTCGTGCCAATGGGCCAGATGGACCACACATGTCGGAAGGCCAGCGAGGGGGCGGGGGCAGTCCTTTGGCGGTAAGCGGAAGGCCACCAGAGGCGGGCCCCTCCTCAAGGGCCGGGGTGAGCGTGTCTCGGAACGTGGGTGTCAACTGACGCAGAGGGAGATGGTGGTGATTCGTTATCGAACGGAATCGCGGTGCGGAAGGCACATTTCACCCACCAGGGGTTATCGGCAGCTTTGGCAGCGAGGTGTGGCGGTTGCCACGGGACGAGAGACCAGAAGCGGCGCCAAGCCGCTGGGGTCTGCTTCAGACTGGGGCGGGGATGCCTCAGAGATGTGCAGTGCTGGGAGTGCAGCCCTAGTTTCCGAGGAGTGTATATAGTGCATAAAAACTTGTAAATAAATGTGTATAAAAGTACTCCTTGTCTGTGCTACTCGCGCCCGACGACGCTACCATTGCAAGACAAGGGGCTTCATATGCTGTCATCTTCAAGAAACACTCAGCACCTTCGAAGAGATGAAAGGGAACGATGAGGTTCTAAGAGTAAGAAGAACAAGGAGGAAAGAACACCTGATTGAGTTGAACAAACAAGAGCGCTGATTCCTTTAGCGAAAAAAATGGCTAAAACAGTGAGTGAACTCACTGAATTACAATCTCTGAGGTCAAAAGTAACGGTAGAGGTAAGGAATATCGACAAAGTGACAACAAAAGAGGAAGTCATAGCGGAGGTGGAAAAAGTGTTGGAGAGGAATGAGCCAAAACTTCATATTGAATGCGCATTGCTGAAAGCTTATGCCGGAATGCAAATAGCATTAATAAGGGTCTCAGAGAAGATGGCCAAGGGATTCTCAAAATAGGAAGAATAAGAATAGGGCTAGTGAACTGTGGAATTAGAGAAAAAATCCAATTTCATCGTAGCTTCCGATGTCTGGGCTATGCCCATGTGGCCAGGAGATGAAAGGGACGCGATAGAGCAAACTGCTGTTGGAAATGGAAAGTAGGTTATACTAGAAAATAATGCAAGGATAAAGAATGTTGCGTAGCTTGCAAGGACAAAGGAGTTGAACACGGACACTGCGTCTGGAGGCAGTAAATGCCCCTTATACAGAGAAGCCCTTGTGCGAATGAAACAAAGGACTTATGGATCTAGAGTTCCTGCAGATAAATGTGGGTAGAAGCCCGGGAGCTGAAAATTTACTGATACATACAGCGAATCAGAATAGCATTGACGTACATCTTGTTAGCGAACCTAACCGTCGACTGGACCTAGCTGGATGGTGCCAGGATAGTACAGGGAGAGCGGCTTTCGTCATACGTAACCTGTGAATCAACACCAACAACAACGTGAGTAAACACAATTCAACTAACCACGGCTTTGTGTGGGTGGAGACAGAACCCCTGCGAAAATATACTTATTTCTCCCCAAACGATAGACTGCAACAATTCATGTACTGGAAGAAAGCACAGGCGAATCCAAACGAGATATACTGGTGACCGGAGACTTCAATGGGAAATCTTCCGAATGGGGCGAAGAAAGGATGGACAGAAGAGGGATCCTAATAAGCAAAATGATAGCCTGAAACGACACGGTGGTAGTAAATAGAGGAGCTACACCAATAGGGGAGACGCCAAGTCAATAATTAACCTGTCTATCGCAAACCAGTGGTTAGCAGGTCATATTGAAGAATGGGAAGTCCTAGGGGAACGGTCACTAAGCGACCATAAGTATATATCTTTTAGAAGTGCAGGAAGTCAGTACTCCGAACAGTCGTCTTATAAAAGGCTAGAAAACTGTCCTAAGCAGACATTCAATGCTCGGAAACTCAACAAAGAGAGTATTAAAAGGTCCCTGACAATCTAGGTACATTCAAGAACAACGGTCGTGAGTTCAACCCCAAACAATAGACAGAATGGCAAACAAGGCTCGGACGGTTATCCAGAGGGCCTGCAATCTTTCATTGCTAGGGGACACAGGAAATAGCCCTCCTAAGGAGTGATTGTGTAGTAGCCAGAAGATGTACGAGGGTGAAGGGAGATAAACATCTGAAAAGGGATTACAAGCGGAAGAAGAAGGAACTCAACCACGCAATAAGAAGCAAGGACATGTGTTGATATTAGATGTTGAAAACGATCCATGAGGCATGCCTTACAAAATTGTTAAGTTATATGGGAGGCCGAATATCTCTGCTCTAAATGATAAAACGTGGTTGGAAGAAATAATTAGACACATATTTCCCAAACGCCCAAAAAGGAAAAAGAAATAGTTAAGACAAAGCGGTAGAAGCAGACATGTTGACGACCCGTGAACTGCAAGAAGTTGGTAAATGCCTGAAAGCACCTGGGTTGGACGGCACCTCGGTTGGACGGGATTACGGATTCCGAACGAGATACTGAAAGTAATTATCACAGATAATCCGGACCTTTTATTGGAACTCCAATAAGTGTATGTGATATTCAGACTTTTCCAAAGCTGAAGCTTGTAGCCAGAAGCTTGTACTGTTAAGGAAGGAACACTAGCCGGTGGATAGTTCATCATCGTATAGGCACATCTGCCTTCTGGATACCATGGGCAAAATGCTAGAAGCTTGATACTTCAGCGCATGAAAAAGCACATGATAGAGCAGAGCAGATTGCCTCATAACCAGTACGGCCATAAAGGCAGATCGACGATCAACGCTATCAGAGAAGCAGTCGAACTGGCAAAAACAGCAAGAGAAAGGCTTTTGCGCCCTTATAGCAACAAACATTCGCAACACATTCAACTCCTTGGGTTGGGAAGATGTAAAACAGGCATTGGAAAGACAAAACGTCCCAGTCTACCTGAAAAATCTTATAGGTGACATGAGCGAGAGAAGCATGAAGGAGATAATTGGAGAATTAAAGAAGAAATGACGTGTGGAGCCCACCAAGTATCTCGGCTAGGCTCAATACTGTGGAACATGGTTTACGATGATTTTTAAAGATGTCGCTCCCAAGGGAAGTAAATATTATTGAATTTGTGGATGACACCTTAATAGTAATCTCAGCAGTCAGCGAAGACATCCTTGAGATGCGAGCGAATGAAAGCTTGCATAGAGCAAAAAGATGGTTGGATGAACGGAAATTACACATGGCGACAGAGAAAACAGAAAGTAGAAAAGTATATGAGAACCCTGCTGTCGATACAGAGAGAGGTATCACTGAGGATCATCTCTGCCTACCATAGTCTCTGAAAGTGCTGCCCTTGTGTTAGCAAGCTTACCCCCTATCGACCTTCTGATAAAGGAAAAAACATCCGTCCATAGAAACCTGGAAGCAGAAAGAAAGGGTGAAAAGGAAGAGAGAAGCTCTTTCAGATGTGGCAAGACTTTTGGAGAATAGAAACGACACGAAGATGGACTTACAGTCTAATTCACGATATTAAGAAATGGGTAGGACGAAAGCTTGGTGACACCTATTACTACCTGACACACGCATTCACAAGCCATGGAAAGCTTCAGAAGCTACTTATGCCACTTCAAAATGAAAGAGGGCAACATGTGTACCATCTGCAGAACAGACGATGACACAGAACATGTGTTCTGTGTTCACAAGAACATCAACAGAGCTACCATCTAATGAAAATTGAGCATGTGATAGCTGACTACTCTACAATTCCACACGGAATGCTAAAGTGTTCAAAAGAATTTTCAATTCAATAGCTTCTGTTACACGTCTATGTCTACCACCTGGGAAATAAAAGAATTTGTTATGAATGATCCTTCATTAATTCTAAAGTATACATATTAAACAATAATAATGACAATTACTGCCGATATTTTGAAGTAGACAGAGAAATAACCAAATCCAGTATTGGGAAGGAGATCTCACCAAACAACATAGTAGAAGAAATGCTAGAGACAGAATAAAACTGGATAAAAATTTATAACTACGTGAAAAGAGTTATGAAGAAGAAAGAAGCCCCAAGAGGACCAGATTAGAAGGATCCTAGAGATCACCGAGCCAGTCAGGCAATATGAAATGACACAGCTGTGAATCCTTGCTTAGACAGTCTGGCTGGAACGGAGGGTATTTTAGTAGGCAGACCAACTCAGGGAGTCCCACACACAGGGTTTCCAAACCTTACATTACATAAAGCATTTCCCATGCCTCAAAAAAAACAATAACAACAATAATAATAATATTAGTAATATATAATATTACATGAAAAAAATACATGATTTAGACATTCTCTCTGAAGAGCGATACATTGTGGGTATGAAAGGTAATGCCATAAGGGTACAGAGTGAGAATAGATTATTAAGAATACGTAGTTATCTTACAACTCTAAATTATAAAATGGAATTGAGTATTATAAATATCATTTAACAACTTCATTATACATGCATTACTGTTTATAAAATTATTTACCTCATGATGTTTGGTTAAAGGATTAGGATCATATAGTGAAAAATTCCTCAGTTTTATAAGAACTTCTGTGTATGATTTCTTCACAATAACATCAACAGAGCTACCATCTAAGGCAAATTGAGCATGTGATTGCTGACTATTTAACAATTCCACACGGAATGCAAAAATTTTCAAAAGAATTTTCAAGTCAATAGCTTCTGTTACACGCCGGTGTCTACCACCTGGGAAATAAACAGGATTTGTTATGAACAATCCTTCATTAATTCTAAAGTATACACATTAAACAATAATAACAATGACAATAACATTATTAATAAATAGTTTTTGACAAAAAAAGTTCATATTTGTAGATGTAGGCGTATATTCTACCTTATTTGGAGTATTCCTGTCAAATTCTACCTTATTTGGAGTATTACATATTTATTCATGAAATTGACATCGTAAACGAAATTAATTATCAAATTAATATTAGATTTTTCTAAATATGAAGGTATAATTTCATTTAACATCAACATTTTTATGTGAATAGTTAAATATTAGTTTAAATTATAACATTTTTTTTAGCTGAAGTGTATCAAATACTTGCTAATAAATAGTATTGACTAAAATAACTTGAAATTTGACAATAATATTAATAATAAGTTTACAATTCATTTGAATTACATTCTTTTAAGTTAACATCACCCACGCAATTTTTTCTTCCACACAGACATAATTGAATTGAATTAATGCTTTAGTTTACGTGGTGAGACTCAGACTATGAGGCGTGCTCTTCCGTCTGACCACGCAAATTTCGCTACGTTCCTTTCACTAACTAGCAGAGAAAGGAGGTATTTCTTGGGCGAGAAATAGGCTATTTGAATTTAGCTCAGAGGCGTCATTTAGGCTTGAGGATCTTTTACATGCAAGAAAATCTACTAACATGGGACAGCCGGCTTCACTTCCCTTCCTAAGGAAGGCGTACGAAGGATTTTTTTCGCCCTTAAAAATCCACGGCTTCAATCGGGATTGGACCCGCCAACTTGGGTACAACAGTCCGATACGTTAACCGTTACACCACCGCCGCCGCAAAACATACATAGATTTGTGCACACCAACTCGCGCTCACGCACGCACGTCCTCGCATGCTCCCGATAGTCGGCCCGCCCGTGAACACAGCCGCGCGCATCTGACACACGGGCGCGGGTTCTGACACACATACTGACACACGGGCGCGGGTTCTTAGCTCATGCACGCAGAAGCATTATTCACATTGTATGGCTACATCATGTTTATCACAAAATTGTTATTGTTCTAAATTATACAGTTAGTGCATACCAAACCACTAGTATGAGTCAAAATTGTTATTGTTTTAAATATTACAGTTACTGCATATCTAATCACTAGTATAATGAATCAATCACACAAGTAGATCGTTGGTTGCAAATAGGTTGATGATATATTTTTGTAATAATTAAATTTCTTTTGAAAAGTGAAGATATCACATTTTCTAGTTAATTAAGAATTTTTAATCAGATTTCATTTACATTGCAATTTATGAATCATAGTAAATGAAATTATTACCAATAAGTGTGCACAATCATCATCAATCTTATTAGAAGACTGGAAACAAATGTATTTGTTTAAAATTTGAATTAATTTAAGAACCCAAAAAATTGTGCTTAAAAAATGAATGGAAAAATACTAGCCTCTTCCAATCCACTTCAAAATAAAACTATTTCAACTCAAAATATGAATTTATTATGTTACTATTATCAATATTATTATTTTTTGTTATTATTATTATTATTATTATTATTATTATTATTATTATTATTATTATTACTATTACTATTATTCACAGTATCTACTAGTCGGTATGTCAACCACACAAGAATGATGACCAGGTGTGTGGTTGCTTCACTGAAGGTTCAGATGGCTTCTGACAATACGGCATGTATTCCAAATAAATGACTTTTGATAATTATACACATTCCTGGCATCCAAGGGAAAACTCTCCAATGCCCGAAGTGTCATTTATGGGATCACTCCTGTAGCTGATATTATTATAGGCACAGTTGTCACTTCACTGAAGTTCCACTGAGTTGAAGTATAACACATTAAAACAATAATAACAATCGCACAATTCAACATTATTTAATTTAAATAGTTTTTGACAAAAAAGTTCATGATTTTGTTAGATGTAGCGTATTTCTACCCTTATTTTGGAGTATTCCCCCGGTCAAATTCTACTTAATTTGGAGTATTACATATTTATTCATGAGAATTGAACACTCGTAAACGAAATTAATTAAATCCAAATTAATATTAGATTTTTTCTAAATTATGAAGGATAATTTCATTTACATCAACATTTTTATGTGAATAGTTAAATATTAGTTTAAATTATAACATTTTTTTAGCGTGATAGTGGTTACAAAAATACTTGGCTAATAAATAGTATTTGACTAAAATAACTTGAGATTTGACTAATAATTTTAATAAGTTTAAAATTCATTTGAATTACATTCTTTTAAGTTAACATCCACCACCCAATAATTTTCTTCCACACGCAACATATTGATGATTATATAATGCTTTTAGTTTACGTGGTGGACTCAGACTATGAGAGCGTGCTCTTCGTCTGACCACGGCGCAAATTTTCGTACTAACGTTCCTTTCACTAACTAGCAGAGAAAGGAGGTTATTTCTGGCGATGATAGGCTATTTGAATTTAGCTCAGAGGCGTCTCTTAGGCTTGAGGATCCTTTTACATGCAAGAAAATCTACTAACATGGGACAGCCGGCTTCACTTCCCTTCCTAAGGAAGGCGTCGAGGATTTTTTTCGCCCTTAAAAATCCACGCTTCAATCGGGATTGGACCCGCCAATTTGGGTAAACAGTCCGATACGTTAACCGTTACACAGCACAACGCCGCGCAAAACATACATAGATTTTGTGCCACCAACTCGCGCTCACAACACAGCGCGAGCGCGAGTCACGACGCTCTCGCATGCTGCCCTGATGAGTCGGCCGCGCCGGTGAACAAGCCCGCGCGATCTGTACACGGCGTTATGCACAGCATACTGCACAACGGGCGCGGATTTCTTAGCTTACATGCACGCAGAAGCATTATTCACATTGTACTGCTACATGCATGTTATTCACAAAATTGTTATTGTTCTAAATATATACAGTTAGTGCATACCAAACCACTAGTAATGAGTGCAAAATTGTTATTTTTTTAATTATTACAGGTTACTGGCATATCTAATCACTAGTATAATGAATCAATCACACCAAGTAGATCGTTGGTTGCAAAATAGGTTGATGATATAATTTTTGTAATAATTAAATTTCTTTTGAAAGTGAAGTATCATCACATTTTCTAGTTAATTAAGATTTTTAATCAGATTTCATTTTACATTGCACACTTTATGATCATAGTAAATAGAAATTATTACCCGCCAATAGTGTGCACAATCATCATCATCTTATTAGAAGACTGGAACAAATGTATTTGTTTAAAATTTGAAATTAATTTAAGAACCCAAAAAATTGTGCTTAAAAAATGAATGGAAAAATACTAAGCCTGCTTCGCAATTCACTTCAAAATAAAACTATTTCAAACTCAAAATATGAATTTATTATGTTAATTATCAATATTATTATTTTTGTTATTATTATTAATTTATATTATTATTATTTATTATTTATTATTATTAACTATTAATTATATATTCAGCAGTATCTACTAGTCGGTAAATGGTCGACATGCTTGTCCCATTGTCATCCTAGTTCTGCACAGCTTGATATTCCATTGCCCCTCAGCATTACTAGGTTCATGAGAGCTAAGGCATTTTTTCTCACTTCTTACACTATAGAATTGCTCCAAAACTGGTGCAGAGAGGAGATTTTTCTGAACAATTGCTCGACGCTGGTCCGCTATTCTTTGCTCACTAACTTCAGAACAGGAAACGTGAAGAAATCTTTGATGTAACTTTTGTCGGTAGGCCGTAGTGTCAGTCTCCATTTTGGTAATGGTTGTAGTATTCACGCATGATGAAGGTATTTATTTTCTATAGTCCACTTCATCCTTCTGCGTTGCCTGCCTGCGGCAAGTGGTCTCTGGAAGCAATTGATTGCTTCGCTGGGAGCACTTGCGGCAGTGCAGCTGTAAGTGGAGATGGATGGGTGCTGCTATGTTTAGGGGCTGTAGTATATTGGGGTTATCCCCGGTCAGGGAACGCCTGTTCAGCTCCTGAATCACCACCGGCTCGCATGCTGTCATCTCCATCGTGCGCTCGAAGGTATTATTATTATTATTATTATTGATTATTATTATTATTATTATTATTATTATTATTATTATCA
>BOPP01000485.1:128498-151750 GCA_017312745.1 Gryllus bimaculatus
AGTTGGCGACTTCATGGGCGAGATTCCGGTAATACTTCTGGGAATCTTCTACGTCTTGATATTTTCTCCCGATATGTTGTGGTATTGGTATTGGGTATGTGGATAATATCGATAAGGAAAACCTGCTTGATGGTCTTGTCTATCAAGTAACGTTAGTTTATATCGAGTCTATTGCCGCGCGACCAAGTCTGTCAGTGATATGGAAGCGATTTCCCAGTAGAGTGTGTGGCTGCACTACTTCAAGCACATTCCTGAGGGCACATATTTATAATACCGGCACGGAAGTGGCGAGTTAAGCCCGTTCTGCACTGCCAATAATTGGTGGACTGAATTCGCCAACATAATGCCTCTTTTTGTATTCCAGCTGTGCGTGGCTGCCTACATTATTGTGAGGAGGAAAATGCCTTATGCACAGTCAAGGATGAAGTTGGCCACGTGGGATTCTCACCCACTAAAACTCTCTTCTTGTGCCCTTGCCTCTCTCCACGGAAACCATCGCCAGACATCGTTACATGAAGAGACGGGTAGGTAGCTGGCGTATTGCTTCAAATTACATATGGAGCCTTTCTTCTTTTCTTTTCATAATCAAAGTGAGGAATTTCTGCATTGTGCTCCACCCTCCTCGTCGTCTTCTTACCCCACAAAATTCACATTTGGGGTAGACTGACCTTTTAAATCTAAACAAATCAGATTCAAAGTAGCCATGTCTGGAGAGCACTTTGGAAAAAAAGTGGTAATTTATCTCTTCAATGTTTCCTTTTAACCACGGTTCGATAGTGGTATCTTGTCGTTAATCAACCTTCCTTTTAGGAAATGTACAGCGCAAGAGATTATTTTACGCTTCGCCTTTTTTTGGTCTAACACATTCGATATCAAACTGGAGATATTGGAGCATGTCTTCGCTGTCTTGTCCGCCATCTTGTTAATGTGCGGTCCAAAGCTGATTGCACAAACACCAGATATAATCGAAAAGTATCTCTTAATATCTTAGGAATATACAATTTCCTTTTAATAACATTCAATATTCAAGATATTGCAGAAATATCGATGTATATGAAATCAATTTAAACCCAAAGAGTGTTCAACTGCCGTTCTCTCCGGTACCTTGACGGGTATTGTACCACGCCCTTGGCTGTATTACTGGGTTTACTGCATTTACTTTTCGGCCCTTCAATTTAACACGGGGAACATACCAGCTTTTGGTTCGTCAACCGGGCGACGGAGGCAGTCTGCGCGGCGACGGAGGGAGTCTTGAGGGATTACCAATATATTATCTTCGTCTGACACGCTACAAAGTAATTTAATGAATTTCGCTTGTAATTCAGAGTCTACAAGTTCAGTTAATTATAGACGGCATTTAATGCATTATTTATTCATTTCATATTTAGAGAATTTGTTTTCATTTGATATTAGATTAATAGATTCAAAATGTACACTTGATGAATTCTTCGTATAAAATTGGCCGTTCTGGAAGGAAGTCTCTCTCTCGGTAGATGCAGCAGCCTACAGTTCCACACGGAGAGCGCTGGTGGAAAATGAGCGTGAGTGTGGAAGGATCTTCATACAAAATATATCAGGGTAGTGAACTATTCGAAATAAAATAATTTTATTTTTGTGAAACGGGGTGAAGCAGTAGTGCTTATTGTGATGTGCTAGAGTCAAGGCCCCACGATCCTTTGGTATTAAATCGCGCGAATTTTCTTGTATGATGACCTTGTTTTCTCCTCTCTGGTACAATAAACAGTCGAAGGCAAAAGTTTGCAGTGAGCATTGATGACACTCCAAATAAATCACACTGGAACGAAATAGTAATTATTTTCTGTCGACGAAAACTCCTGTCCGTGATTTTCTCCAAAAAATATAAAGAAATAACAGAAGCATGTGAAGATCCATTACAGGAGATACCTCGAACTCCTCAGAAAGTTAGAACGCAAATTGATAAGCAAGTTCCGATTGCATGATTTGTACTCCAGAGATTGGCATTGCTTCATACCATCGGCCAAGAAAAGTTGCGTGAGTAATATCGGCCGGCCTTCCCCGTTGCAAATTGAAGCTTGGGCTGGCAGCCATGAAGAGGCCAAATTTACGCGTCTAATTCAAATTTTAAGATTAGAATTAGATAAGATAAGAAAGAATTTAAAGAAATTTTACAGATTTTTCCGCATTTTCAAAGGTCTGAATACGTATAGTGGAAGACTGAAAATCTAATTCGTTGTTTAAAGTAAGATACCCAAAACACACATTGAAAGGTCAAAACTTTTGTGCTTCTAACAAAATAGCATAAGCCTTTGTCATACAGAAAGAATAAAATATTACTTTTGTTCAAAGCGGAGCTCCCAAGTAGTTTTGAGCACATCTAAGAGCATGTTTGAAAGCAAAAATAAGCATATTAGCTTTTATTAGCAAATATACAGAATTACTCTAAAAATGGATTTGTATGTACTCCACGAGGTTGTCCAGTTCCTGATAAGTTAAACCCATTGAAGACATTTTCTTCAAAATATGTAATTATGATAGGTTGGGGAATTTTCCCTCAAAACACATCATATTGTAATGGCAAGACATTTCTCTCGGGAACTTTTGCAAACTTTTCTAAGTGTAAACCTCTAGTCCACACTTGCTTAAAAATTGTATATTTGGACTAATTATGTATCTTTTTAGTAAAAGTGTACATCACACCACGCTAATTTTTTTGAATTCTTTACTAAATCATAAACTTTAAATAAGTTATTTTTAGTTACGCTTCCAATATATAAGGAATCTGGATATCTGGAGTAAACGGTCATGTGAATCGGTATTAATATATATCCGTTCTTGAAGTTCCCACCAGCCCCTAGACAGAAATCTCGATATTCCTTTATTAAATTTGAATTTAGATAATATAAATACTTTTTTACATACTTTAGAGATTAATTAGTAAAAGTAGCCAGCGCATTCAATAAGTTACATAACATAGTAAAATGATGTGCTTGTGAAATTACAGCGAGCAGGCTTTTGTCACACGATTTGTACATCCGTAAACCGAGCGTAGCTTTGTCATTTTATTTCTTAGATTACAAACGATTCCTCTTCCGCAAAAAACATGCAAACAAGAATGAAATACATTCCCAATCCAGCTCGATGTTCACATGGTTGCCTCCAACAAGGCTGCCAGGCAACGATTCAATTTGAAACGCTCCAATAGCGCATGTCTTTGGTTGGAGTCGAATTTAAGTGCCCAGAAAATGGTGGAAATCAAATCAGTGGCCACAGACGCAAAAAATTTTGTAATGTTTCCATATATAATTTTATTAAAGTTAGTTTTAATTAATTTAAATTGCTTATTTTTTTATGTATTCGTATTTTGAATTTTGGAAATTACATTTTCGTCATTCGATGGAGTAGCAACCTCCAGTCTATTGGAGTTCCAGCCGCCACTGGTCAGTGACCAACACCAACACCTAAATCGTTCAGACAATTTTCTCCAAAATTGATACTCCTCATTCGACCTTGAACGACGAACTCGAGGCCATGCGAAATTGAAATTGATATTTTTATTTTGGGTGGTACTTTGTCTGAAGACGCAAACTTATTTTAACTACTTTTTTAATAAATGCTCTAAATTGTTTTATTATTCACTGAGATAGCGAAAAAAGTATAAGAAATGGCGCATATTTCACTTACTTTAAAATCCCTGAAATTTCGAAAATTGCAAAAATTCATTACTTTTTGGTCATCTTCCTGCAACCATAATATTGCAAAATATTGAAGATAAGGGATTTTTCTTGAAAAATCTCTTGTTTAAAGATAGATTTTTATATAAGGTCATGTACAATTATTCGACTACAAATAGGTTTCGCATTTTTGAAAATTGCAAAATCTTTACATTGCAAAAGTACACATTGCTGATAGAGGTTTTTTTCTTTACATTGCAAAAGTACACATTGCTGACAGAGATTTTTTTCTTTAATGAAATGTATGTAAAAAATAGATATTTAAATAAGATATTAAAGGGGGTAGCGGGTTAAGATAGTCGAATCAGCCCTATTTTAAGCATCAGGAAAGAAGAGTTTAACTGTGAGGCTGGTAGTGTAGAGACAACTGGCATGTAAACTCCAAGGATTTGAGTTTGAATCCCAGCACAGAGAAACAATTTTTAGTTGGAAACGTTTTTGCTTCATGTAATATAACATCGTGTTCCGTTGCAAATAATTTGAGAAAGTAAGTGCTGTTGGAGCACCACTAGTTTAACATTTGAAGTAGATGTAGAGGAAATTGACATAATTCTATAATTTAGTTTACCCGTTTTATGACAATTCATATTGAAATTTGAATTGAAAAGAAAAACTTACGTCTCACAGGAGCAACAACGGAACTCGGTCCTTCTTCACGTATAGCTGGGAGAGTTATTTTCCGAGACGAAGTAGAAGTTGGAAGTTGACTACCATCTTTAGAAGGGATCTGGGGGGCCTGGAGAGAACTCACATTTTCCATTATACTGCGAGCACACTCCCATAAAGCCAGAAGAGCTTCTTGGTGTAGAAGTACAGTCATGCTTGTTACATCCATTTCTACGAGTTGAACTACGCTGCCATGAAGACTGTGAAACTCGGGCGATTTTTTACTAACCTGTGAAAAAAAATTTCTTTTAGTGTCAAAAATTAAAAAGAGAAGTTGAAATCTTGTGAACATTAAGCATTTTGTAAACCTTAGTTTTAAAAGTGGAAATAGCTTCATTCCGGAACTTAACATCGAATGGCCTTGCCCTGAATTGTAGCTTACCCCAAAATCCAAGAAAAACCTGATAAATCAAAACCATAATGGAGGAAACTAAATAAACATTGACTAACATTACATCAGCCATCAGAAATGTCTGAAAGTCCAGAATGTTCTACAGTGTGGGAAATTTCTGAATGTAGAATGTAGTATATTCTTGAAAAACAGAATCCTTGAGCTATCCATGTTTCTAGAATTCAATTATCAGGCAGAAGCATTGCAAATATCTCTTTAAAATCTTCATATTTAAATTTAAAACAGACTTTAAAATCAAATTACCAATCAATTTCGGCAAAAAACTATTTTTGTTGAATCTGTTACCTATAAAAATAATTTTTATATTTTCTGCCATAAACTGAACTTGTGATTCCAGGAAAATATTTTTCTTCCATTTAGAGGCAATTTTTTATAACATTCTTAATTTCTCTACACTAACAACAATGCTTGAGAAACATTTAACTAAGGGAAAGTATGTATTTATTGTCATCATAAATTTAGGGAAGGGATTTGACAAAGTTGACTGAAGGGAGTTGTTCAAATGTTGGAGGAAACAGGACTACAGTATTAAGCCAAGAGAATGGTCTGGAGTAAAAAGAAGGAAGAAGCGGTAGTTATTACAAAGAATGCTACAGAGCAAGTGACAATCGTTAAATTGGTTGATTTGGTTTATATGACATGCTAACTGCCATGTACCCATGTCTATGTAATTTAAAAAACATTTAATGAAATGAAATAATAGATGAGAAATAAATTAATAAAATACATTTAAAAACTTAGAACAGGGTATTCAGAAGCCAAGTAACAAATGAGACATTATATTAAAAGTAATAAAACAATGTTGTCCTTGTCTCTCAGATCATATTATATATTCCGCTTTCCCACAAAAAAGAAAAGAGGTTCAAGAGTGCGGACTCTTTGACGAACACCGCCTGAAGAGAGCTGCCAACACAATGTCTATGTCGGCTGCCAACAACCGTTCTACAGTATAGAAGGTGATTCTACACTGCAGTTTCTACAGTGTAGAAGAACATGCCCCATTTCACACATGTTGCAGAAAGCAGGAAGTTCTCTTCGCATGGTTTCTTCTTGCAAGAAGTGGCAAAGACTGTTGTGAAGACGAGTTAAGTTAACTTTCTCACACCTTGCAACATGGCACAAAGGGGCACTAGAGGTTTACAGAATCTTGAACAGTCCTTCATTTATATGTGGTTTTCTGCCACTCTGTACACCATGCATTGATTATGGAGGGTTTCAGATGATGATTAAGGTTTAAAGACGCTTTAATAGCTACAGAGCATTTAGGGCAGTAATCGATTTTAATGTCAGCTTCTATAACAAAAGAGCATCACCGAAGACCACATTGCTCTCCGATAAAATATTCTTCCACCAGTCAGCTGAATAGTAGTATCAACTGGTTGGAATATAATTGAATGTATTTTCATGATGTGAAGGAGAGAAATCTTGTTTTCAGAAAGATTGATTGTATTCCATTATATTAATGACCAAAAATTGTACAAACTGAAACAAATAATTTCCAAATGCGGTTGATAATGTGTGTGACTGAGTGAATTAAGTCATCATCAGGCAGGAGAATGATGAGTATACTGTTAAATCCCCCTAGTAGGCTTAGTGCAAACTATCGCAACTCTGTTGGTACTTTTTGATATTGCATGTTCAGAACATTCAAATTAAAGTGTGCTACATAATTTTTTGCAACTGATATTTATAATTTTTATTCATTGACGATTATGACTAATGATCAATTAAATGGGTGAAAATCAGCGCAGTGTAATGTGGCATTTTATAAATTCAACATCACTAACGTGTGTTACTTTGTTTCATTATTAAAACCACATCATTTCAATTGTTTATTAAATCATTAATACATAGCCACTGATACAACCTACTATAAGCATGTTTTGCTCAGAATTTATAAAATGTCATTTTCACTGATTTGGTTTTCACCCATTCAATTATCGATCACTGACAGGCAGATTTGGTTAGTTAATTGTAAAATTATAGTAATACTTAAATACTGTAATTCATTTGTTCAACAATTCACAACAGGTAAAGCAATGCTTCATTGAAATGTTAGCCATGTATAAATAACACGAGACCACCATTATCACTACTTAATATTTTATTAAATTTTGGGTTCTACTGATTATACAACCTTGAAAATTATTCACACTGTGTTAAAATATTTCTTTGAGGAAAAAGATTCAAGTTAGTAAACCTTCCCTGAGCACTGATTGGCAAAATACACATAGTTAATTGAAAGATTAATTACGTCCACGTGAATTTATTAAATATAAAAACCAATAGTCAGTTCTGAAAAATTAGATATTAGTACACCATGGGTTAAAAAGTGCTATGATTTATCTGAATTACTTGTTATTAAATGGATAATATACGACGTTAAATAATAAATTCTAATTTATGAAAGATTAATGCATTTCCACTTTCACTATGAACATTTAAGACTTAAGATATGAAAATTGAAAGGTTTCATACCTTCAATAACTTTATTATCTACAAATAAAAGTCATTTTGAACATGGGTTGAAAGGTATCGTAAAAGCAAACATAAATGAAAAAATAATACTCTTGTAATAGATCTTGGAAGGATACAACTGTTGCACCAAACCCCTTCAAAGTTTAATAAATTTTATCCACTTTGATTATTTCAAGTCAAATTTCATGAAATTTAAATTACTTTCCTAGGTGCTTTGAGATCAATTTCTAAAAAGTCCACGACATACTATTAACTGGCTCAAAATCAAGCCTGCCAAGTGTGCCAGGAGGAATAAAATTTTATATTTTGAAATAAAAATTATTCATAGGAAATTTTTAAAAATAACAATATTTGTATTGTATTATTTTAAATAACAACATTTGATTGGTTATCAAACCTGACCTAACAGCGTAATTTGATAACTTTTAATCTCATATTCTGTTAAGATGTCTAATGATACTTATTTCATAAGTAATATACTCCTTAAAAGATTCTTTTAATTAAATCTTTATTTTAAAATCTTATTTATTCAAAGGAAGAATATTTTTCTATTACCTGAAGATAATTTTTTATGTATATGGTGTGTGTTGTCAGAATAAATTTTCAATGCTCATTCATACACATCAAAAATTAACTTCACAATACTGAAAAAGTTCTTCCTTTTAATAAAAAATAATTAGAATTTCTTTATATTATTAAAAATTTTACAATGATGGTTAACATCAGTAGATTTAATGAAGTGACTACTTATATCTTCTGAGAAGTACACCTCTCAATAGTATAATTAGTGGGAACATACACAATAAGTAATTAAAATATTTGTACATTCATGAAGGATTTAGTAATTGCAAGAAAAGACTAAAGGCAAAGGCTACTTATATTGCAAAAAATAATAAAAAACGACCCTACATATTTGTAGCAAAAATAAATTTATGAAATTAATTTTAGAAAAAAATTCAAGATATGAGAAAAATTAAATTACATGAAATCCAGTTATGACTACTACTTACTATACATGATATACAATAACTCCCATCACCAACAAACCAATATAGAATCACATGCTTTCCATACACATAGAATCACAGGCTTTTCAACTCCCATACACATTATTTATTTTCAGAGAGATACTGAGAGTACATTCACATACACAGATACAAACAGAAGGCAAATTAGATTTAAAAAGATGCTAACCATCAACTGGTACCACAGTCCCCACCCTTCAACCAAAAATCTCAAACATAAGTTAGCAGTTTTCTTTACTTCTAATGCTGCACATTACATTCTTTTCTCAACCCCCTACATGTACAATGATACAATGAAGTTACTATTTGAATGCTATCTGGTTGTTTTTAATTGGATTTTGAAAGACAAGTTTTTTGAAGACATTTTGAAAGACAAGTTTTTTGAAGACATTTTGAAAAACCTATAAAAGCACAAATAAGAATAATGATAATAGTACAATAGGCTTACCTTAGAACAGTGGAGGAGAGCGTGCTCCACGGTAAGATCCGTCACGCAACTATCGCAAGTAGGGGGTAGGTCACCGCGGAGATGATGTCCGTGAGAGAAATGACAGTGACCGATCCGAAGGTGTTATAGAATAATCTCCTCGCGCCTAGAGC
Source organism: Gryllus bimaculatus (assembly GCA_017312745.1). Taxonomy (NCBI): domain Eukaryota; kingdom Metazoa; phylum Arthropoda; class Insecta; order Orthoptera; family Gryllidae; genus Gryllus; species Gryllus bimaculatus. Next base: position 137,393 of record BOPP01000485.1, read on the forward strand.
CACGAGATGAGGAAGACCAAGGCTTCATGGAATTCTCGTGAGCTTAATATCGGAGTTCTGACACACTGTTTGCCATGCAATGAGATTCGAGCGTTTGATAAACAACTTGGCATCATTTGTTGGGACAGTGAAGATGTCTACCTCAGTTTTCTTCGAGGTGAGCTTTGAGTTTGGTCAGCAATTTCGTTCCCTATTGTATCCGAACGTGGCCAGGATATCCGTATCCCAACGTGGCCAGGGATCTAACAAAAAACAACAACAAAATACCGACGCAGCAAAGTAATGGATTTGATGTTAGATCATTGTCAGAGGGTCACAAGAAGGGAAGTAGGAGATAGAGCTTTTTGAATCACTGCAGATCACTGGTTTCTTTAATGTCATCGATTCAACGTACTTAAGTGCCTCCAGCGCGCATATTTATTCTGCAGTACAAACGCCGCCCGAAGAGTATTCGAAGACTCCGCGTAGCCCTTCGGCAGCAGAAAGCTCACCCATCTTTACCAATTTGGGAGGAACCATAAGTGTATATGAAGTTATAGCTGCGATTCATGGATTTCGTCTCCTAAAATTCCGGCAAAAATGTAGTGGGGGAGTTGACGACTAGGGAAGTTTAATAATCTCACGTCTTCGGAAATTTATATGAAAACATATTTCTGGCATTAAATTCAGTGTATAAGGTATTTAGTGTATTCACGAGTATATCCGATGCGCATTTTAGCTTTTAAATGTTTAAGCATTATGTAAATGCATAAGCATTATGCCAGAAAGTAAAAGAATGAAAAGTTAATAAATAATACGATCCACCGGTGGCGGAGGCACCGGCAGCTGCTTTCGCTACAGTGCAGTGTTGCTTTAAAGCAACTATTATAACATTGTCTCCTATGTTATTTCAGTAGTATGCGTACCTTTTGCGGATCTCACACGCAACCAATCCTTATAAATGATGTCTCTAAAGAAAGAGAATTTCGTGGAGACGTGACGATTTGTACTTTGACTTTCAAAATAAGGATTTGTTGAAAAAAAAATCCATATAAATATTCACGTTAAATGCAACCCGCACACTCTGCCCCAATGTCAGCTATATAGTTAAATAACTTCTCTAAACGAAGCGTTCTAGGACATTCGAACTAGGAATATTGAAGTCAAATTCATCAAAGAAACGTTTCCCATACTGTAACCTACAAATATTTCTAGACCTATTACAGCTTTTCTGGTCCGATCCTTATCGACACTGCCCAATACCCGGACCAATAGACCGTCTTTGTTTGTGAAGTCATACTTAGAAGGCTTTGATTGCTTCATTTTATGTTTACACTTTCTGTATACACTGTGCTTTGCGCCGGTTTATTTGCATAATCATTCATTCAAGATTCTCCCTCGCAGCAACAACTAGATGATCATGATGATTAAGGTTTAAGAGCGCTTCGAAAGCTAAGATCATTGGCGACCTGTCAATTTTTTTAAGAGCAATACGCACTGTAGCAGTGCCAGACACACATTTTTTTGCAAGGTAAAATGTAAGTAAAACCGAACATAAACATGTTCAATTATTTAAAAGGGGTGGCTGAATAGAGACATATAAACGCTTTACAAACTCCAATTATAAGCCAAATAATTGGCATAATCCTCTTCTCCCAGATAATGCTTAAATGTCAGACTCTCATAAGAAGCTAAAAAGCTTGCAGAGAGAAGATTCGTCATTTCCAAGTACCTATGCTAGAGTAATAGCAAGGTGAAGCCTTCGCCGGTTATCTCTTACCTTAGAACGTGCTCCACGGTAAGATCCGTATCGCAACTATCGCAAGTAGAGGGTGGGTCACCGCGGAGATGTCCATGGGAGAAATGACAGTGACCGATCCGAAGGCGTGTCAGAACTATCTCCTCGCCCCGTGACCCACGAGATGAAGAGGACCAATGCTTTACGGAATCCTTGAATCTTGTGAGTTTAAAGTCTGAGTTCTGCCACTCTGTTTGCCAAGCAATGAGAATACAACGTTAGATAAACAACTTGGTATCGTTTGTTGGGACTGTGAGGATGTCTACTTCAGTTTTCTTTGTGGCGAGCTTTGCTGCCTTGTCAGCAATTTCGTTCCCTATTATCCCAATGTGACCTGGGATCCAACACAAAACCAAATAATAAGACGAACCAGTAAATTATGGATTTGGTTTTGGATGATTATTATCAGAGGGTTACAAGAGGAGAGCAGGAAATAGATTTGAGCGAGCTTTTTGAATCACTGCAGATCACACCTCCTTTTAATGCCATCGATTCAGTGAAGTTAAGTGCCTCCAAGAGCGCATATTTTTCTGCAGTATAAGCGCTGCATGAAGTCTAGTCGAAGACTCCGTATGGCACTGTGGCAGTAGAATGCATACCCCGCATTACCATTCTGGTGTATATGAAAGTATAGCCGGGATGCATAAATTTTGTCTCCTGTAATTCCAACAGAAATATAATGGGGGAGTTCAGGATTTGGGGAAGTGTATTAATCTTAGGTCTATTTTAGGCCGGAGAAGCTTCCAAGGGGAAACAAAGTTACAGGGGGGGTTCAAAGGGTTGGGGAGTTTTTGCAAAAGCGTGTAGAGACGGATACACAGAGGATGGGGGTAATGATGGTCTGATTTCGTACGATGTCCAGTTACTTGGGCGAAGAACTGCTTGGCGCAATATCTCGCCTTCAGCTCAGGGATGGTTTACCAGCCTCGGCCAAGAGGCATTCAATGCGACTCGTGCGGAAGGCGCCTGTGCTGATCCGTATACCGGCATTGTGTAGGGTATTCAATTAACGGAGGGTCGGTGGAGACGCTGACCCATACACAATACACCCATATTCTAAGATGGACGAATGATTGTCCTACATCGGTGCAAAAGACATACTGTCTGCGCCCCATGAACTACCAGTAAGGGCGTGAAGGAGGTGCAATGGAGATACACAGCGTCTCTTCAAGTTTTGAATGTGATTTCGCTCTTGTCGAATGTCAGGCCAAGGAAAGTGACAGATTAGACGAAGGGAAGTTGCTGACCCCCTAAAAAGCATCATGATGATTATGGAGATGATATATTCTACAGAAGTGCATGCAACTGGATTCTGTGGAGAACTTGAATCCAGTTTTATCGCTCCATTCTTGCAATTTTTTGAGGAAAATCTGTAACTGCCTCTCTGTAACTTGCATGCTCTTTGAGGAGCAGAATATACCAAAGTCGTCAACGAAGAGCGATGCTTTCACAAGCTCTTGAATTACTGAAGCGATACTATTGGTAGCAACAGCAAACAGAATAACAATCAGAATTGATCGCTGGGAATTCCGTTTTCTAACTGGTCACTTGAGGATAACGTGTCACCAAGGCGGACGCGGAAAGATATTGACGAAAGAAAATTACTAGAAGTGAAGGGAACCGTCCCCTAAGGCCCCAAGAATGCAAGGTGCGAAGAATGCCGTATCTCCAGGTCGTGTCATACGCTTTCTCTATGTCGAAACAAATTGCTAGCAGCTGTCGTAGCACAAAAGAAGCGGATATCTGAGTGGCAAGGGAGACTAAGTGGTCTATGATTGACCTGTGCTTCCTGAAACCACACTGAAAAGGTGTAAATAGATATCTTTGCTCCAAGAGCCAGACCAGACATTTGTTTACTATTCGCTCTAAAAGCTTACACACACAGCTTGTTTACGAGATTAGGCAGTAACTTGAAGGAATTGTTCTGTCCTTTCCTTCTTAGGGATTGGAATAACAATGAATTCACGTGAAATCCTTGGTAAGGAATGTTTATCCCAAATGAAGTTGAAAATGCGGAGGAGAAAAGAACGAGCATTTTCCAGAGGTGTTTAAGCATTTCGTTATGTTTCTGGTCTGGTCCTGGAGCAGAATCTTTTGGACACACGATGGCACAGGACAATTCATCCATGAGAAAGGAGCATTGTAATCTTCCTTCACGTGACTTGAGAAATCTAGTTCGCATTTCTTCATTCTCCTTTTGTCCTACAGAAAGCTAGGAGAGTAGTGTACAGAGCTGGAGATATGCTCGTTGTGAGAGGCCATTTCTTCAACTACATCATCTGGTGAGGTTATAAGATTTCCATTTATCAGAAGCCCTGAGACAGGTGAAGGCAGTATTACTCCGATCTGTCTCCCTTTTAACCACACTACTTTAGAAAATACGACAAGAGATGAAATATAGGCTCTCCAGGACGGAGCCTTACTCCCCCGTATGGTCAATCTAGCTCTGGCTCGTGATCTTTTATAATTGATCAGATTATCCATGTTTGGAAACCTACTAAGCTTTGCCAATGCCCGTTTCCGATCACATACCGTGTTGGCACAACGGCATTCCACCATGGCACAGGAGGATGTCGTGGGTGACCCGACGACTTCGGGATGGCAATTGAGGCCGCATGAAGAACGGCATCAGTAAAATGGGCAAACAATGCATCAATATCGTTTGGGCAGGTTTCCGATATCCGTATTTCTTCCTCGAAAGTTTCCCAATCAGCAACAAGTTTTAGCCAGGGAGGAGGACGAGCAACGTTTGGGCCGGGAATATCGAAATTGACCAGAATGGGGAATGGGGTCACTGCTATGGAGGTCGCGAAGGACAGTCCACTTAGAGAGAGATGACTACAGAGAGCAAGATCGATGGATGAGTGTTTGAAGAAACAGAAAAATGTGTGCATTCGCCAGAATTAAGTTCTGGTTGTCAATAATATTTTCAAGTATATTGCCTTTCGAGCAGGTCCTAGTACCACCTCAGGCGGGATTGTAGGCATTAAAGTCCCCCACAATAAGAAAAGGGGCGATGAACTGAGATAACGTATCTTCAAGTTTCTCTTGTGACACGACTTTGCCAGGCGGGTTATAGACGTTACAAATAGTTATCGATATAGTGCGGAAGTTCACACGAACGCAAGATGCCTGAAGAGTGGTTTGTACGCCTATTTATTTGGACACCTGGAAGTTTGTGACAAATGTAACGACTCCGCCATGGTTCCGGAAGCCAGGATGTTAAGTTTCCTGCTTCTAAAGGGATTTTTTCTTCCCCTTTTCCGTTTATGCACCTGATGCCCGAAGGGGCAACTATGCACCCCGGCTTAAGTTTACTCCGAGGTAGATTCCTCCTGAGCACTGCTAGACGAGCTAAGAGATCGCTCAGAGCGAGTGGCAGGAGTCGGGATAGGTGGCCGGAGTTTGAAGGAACAATCTTTTTTAAGTTCGTCTGAGCCAGAGTGACATCGGTCTGCATGCGGGGCTGAGAAGTGGATTCTAAGTCGGAGTTCGCCTGTGTGGTTCTCTTTGACAATGTATATTTCGATGGAATTATCTTCCCACCTTGCAGAGGCGACGTCTCTTCAGGGAGGTCTACTAGAGACAAATGACAACAGAAATGAGCAACTGAGGGAGTAGCAGATAAAGTCTGACAACTCGCTGTTTCTTTTGCAGTTTTGGCCAAAGTACTGGAAAATGAACGCCCAAGATTACAGAGTTCTTCACGAAGTATCGGCGTTTCTCCCCGGAAAAAACCGCTTCCTCAAAACATCAACTCTTCCTTCCGGAAGAGGGCAAGGGGTTTGTTTTATGCTCCATAGATTTGAAGCGGATTCATCTCTGTGCTCCCCACGAACCACTAAATCCAATAAGGGGACACCCCACTCTGGGGTGCCAGGGTTGACAAGAAAATATAGTGGATGTCACACCGCTGCCCATCCGTGGATCCCCCCACTCGCCCTGGAGTTCAGTACAAGACATAGTTCGAGCCGATTAATCGGGAATGGGTTATCTCCCAACTGCCCGTCTACGAGAGTCCCAGGTCAAAGCAAGTGTGTTGAAAACCTACAAGAAATGTTCCCCAAAATACGTAAATAACGTATCCGTAGGTGCAAAGCCGATCGTAGCCCAAAGAGAGTAGTTGGAAAACAAACAGGCCCTCAACCTTAGGACACACATTCTCTCCGACACAGGTCGCCATGCACGGCAAACATGGGTGGGCGTAGAATACACAGGGGGTAGTAAAATAGAATGGGAAGCAGAAAAGAGAGAGGATGTAATAAAATAAAGAGAATGAACGATAGGGAAGATCAAGATTGATTGGTGAGAGAACGAAATACTTGAGAGTCCTCCCTGCATCCCCCGTCAGGACATGGACCGAGGACGGGGAGGGTTTTAGATATTCTTTTGAATCTGCTGAGACATAACGAATATCAACAGATAACGAGTCGTCGTGACGTACCTAATTCTACATATTGTGGAACTTGCGAGTGGTCATTGATGAGCTAGTGGCCATTCTACAATAGAACGTCCATGCCACAAGAGTAACTGATGGCAGAGCCATCAGTGTACAAGAGAATATGGTCAGGACAAGTAGTTCTCAACTTATTGAAGTGTTTGATATGTAGCGGGCGCAGTTGATTTAGAGAGGTTGGACAAGCTTAGGTTTATTGGAGGTCGGAGAAGTTCCCAAGGAGGAACGACATTCTTGGAAGGTTTCATGGGGGCAGGGAGTGTAAGGTTAAGCGTCTGCAACAAACTGTGAGAGCGGATATCTGTCTGGTTAGGTACAGATGTTCTCAGAATGAACGTTGTTGGGTGGCCTGGGTACAAGAATGCTCGTCGAGATGAAACATCCAGTTCTGACAATTTCGCACGATATGAACCGATAAAAATCTTCGGCTAAGAGATGGTTCTCCAGCTTTAGCCAAGAGACACTCGACACGGCTCGTGCGATACGCTGTGCTGATGAGAATTCCGGCACGATGGATAGTATTTAGATGTAACGCTGGAGGTGTCGCTAAGCCGCATACAATGCTGCCATCATCCAAACCAGATCGAATACGTATCGTATTTAACCGCGAGTGTCATAAGATCGGCACCCCACGAGGTACACTTAAGTGCGTGAAGTAGATTCAATGGTGATGCACATCTACACCACGAGTAGATGTGTATCACCATTAAACAACACACAAGTTCTAGTTGCGTTTGAATGTCGTTCATACTCTTGGATGGGCAGAATATGGCAAAATCATCAATAAAAGTGATGCATTCTCAGTCTCACATGGGATTAACGCTATGTCGTTGATTGCAATGGCAGAGTGACGCCGAAAATGATTTTGGGGAACACCATTTTCGGGTGACTGGAAAATAATTTTCTATTAATGCAAACTCGAAAGAATCTTGAAGAGTGGAAGTCTCCCAATTCCCCATGAGTACTAAGTTCGACGTATGCTGTGCTTCCAGGTCATGTCACAGGCCTTCTCAATGTCAAAGAAGACTGCTGCAAAGTGAATGCGAAGTAGATATCAGCGAAGAAAGAGTGACCAAGTTATCCAAACTAGAACGTTTCATGAAGCCAGCCACCCTGAACTAATGATAAAAAAAATGCTATTCGACAGAAGCCAGACGTTTATCCATTTGCTCCAAAAACTTACAAACGCAGCTAGAAAGCGAAATCATTCGATAACTCGAGGGAATCATTCGGACCTTTCCTTTCTGGATGGAGATGAGTATAGCTTCGCGCCAGGTTTCAGGAATGGAGTGTGTTCGTTCCTAATGCCATTAAGGAGGTTAAGACGGAAGGATCGCGCTTTCTATGGTACGTGTTTTATATCTGGTTGTGGATTCGGTCAGATCCTGGAGCAGAGCAGATTCAGAGTGGGTCAGATCCTCGAGCAGATTTGCAAAAAACTGGAGATATTCTCATAGTGAGGCAGTTGCTCTGCTCTTGTCTTGTGGGGTGATCATATTTCAATTCACCAGCAAACCTAAGACGTTCGGAGAGAGATTTCTTCCCCCAATTTAATCAACCTCTCGTCATATACCACTTTAAGAGTAGGACAAGAAAGAGAAGAAACAGGGTCTTCAATTCGTCGTTTTGCTTACGCGTGTGGCCTTCTAAACCCCTTTTATTCAATGAAAGTTTTGATTGTAGGGAACCTATTGATCCTTGTCAATACTTGTTTTTGCTCACGAACCGCGGTGGCGCAGTTATCATTCCATTGTGAGACACGAGGACATCGTGGACGACCCGTCGTTCTCAGCCTTGTCGTTGGATCACGGGTCCAATATGTGCAGTTATTTTCCGTATTTGGCAAAATATTTACGCTGGATTGACTACTGGGGTGAGCGAACATCAATATCCGGTACATTTAAATGGACAAGATTTGGCATGAGGTCGCTACTATGGAGGTCCTTCAGGACAGTCCATTCTACATTATGTAATGATGGAATGCATGAAGCTATATTTAAAGGTGTTTGGCGCCAGGAAGAAATATGTGACATTACCAGTGTTTAGAGAAATCTAGTTAAATCTATGTTTTCGAGTACGATATCCCTCTGGCAGGATCTTCTTGCACCGCAGATGGAACAAAGAAATTAAAATTCCCAAGAATGAGAAAAGTTGGGGGCAGTTGAGAGATGAAAGCCACAAAGCCATGTGACACGACTTGTCGAGACGGGATATAGAATTGCAAATGGTTATAGAGACAGTACGGAAATTCACACGAACGCTAAATGCCTGAAAATTGGTTCGCGTCCTATAAGACATCTATACTTAGAACACCAGGGAGTCTGTGACAAATGTAGTGACCCCACCATGGGCACATAGTCTTGCCGGGAAAAACATTCCGCGAGAGAGAAGGAATTACCAGAAAGAAGACTTGTTTCCTGCAGACAAATAACAAGTGGTATATTTTGAGAGATTATCAACTTTAATTCGTCTAAACGAGTACGAAAGCCACTGGGATTACACGAGAAGAGAGCTATGATTGTGTTAAGTTTATTATTTTTCTTGATTTCTTTGAGAGAGTTGACACTCTTGTGCGACTCCTCCTTCGCAGCAAAGATCTGGACTGCTCTTGCAGAGAGTTGCCTGTAACGAGGTTTCTCCCTTTTGGTCACACGTGGGCGGGACCCTTGTGAAGATCCTTTACAAGGGGAGTAGACACCAGAGGACTGTGGGCGGGTGGAGGTCGATGCAGACATCTTTTCTAAAGGTCTAGATGTGGTGGGGAGAGCTTTAGTGTGCGATCAGGTCATAAGAGTAAACCTGGCAGAATACACTGCAGACAGTAGTGGAAAACCCTTTCAATGTCCCAGTATCGCAGCTGAACGTCGTCTTCAGTTGACCAAAGATTGTTGCAAAACTTTGATTAATACCATCACGGTTACGCATCTGGTAACGATGTAGCGCTTTAGAAAAAGAAAACTTTTCCTAGGAGACCCGGAGACCCTAGGAGACCCGGAGACCCTAGGAGACCCGGAGACCCTAGGAGACCCGGATCATATGGATCACTCTTTCCTTCAAGAATTTGGGACACTGGTTCGACTTCGATGGATGATTCCCAAAAAAGAAAGAAAGAAAGAAAGAAAGAAAGAGAGAAAGAAAGAAAGAAAGAAAGAAAGAGAGAAAGAAAGAAAGAAAGAAAGAAAGAAAGTAAAAATAAAGAAAGCACGCGAGCTAGCTAGCGAACCAGCAACGCAAACCATCGAACCAACGAGTGAGCGAGCGAGCGAAAGAGCAATCGAGCGAGCGAACGAAAGAGGAATCGAGCGTGACGAGCGAGCGAACGAACGAGCATATCGATGCGAGCGAGCGAGCGAGCGAACGAACGAGCAATCGGAGCGAGCGAGCGAGCGAGCGAACGAACGAGCAATCGCGAGCGAGCGAACGAACGAACGAGCAATCGATGCGAGCGAAACTAGCAATGCATCGAGTAAGCGAAAGAGCAACCGAGTTCGCGAGCGAAAGGGCAAACGAGCGAACAAGCGAGCGAGCGAGCGAGCGAGCGAGCAAGCAAGCAAGCAAGCAAGCAAGCAAGCAAGCAAGCAAGCAAGCAAGAAAGCAAGCAAGCCAGCCAGCCACTTTTTGAAGAGCTATTTTTCATAAAGGTCTCAGCTTGGACATAAATAGCAGCACATTCAAAATATTTTTAAAATGGAAATAACGTTTTCTTTGGGACACATACTTTAAAAAACACTAACCAAAAGTCACTACATGTTTGTTTTATTTGTGCAACTCACACAGTATTGTCAATGCTGCAAAATCGGTCTCTCACAAAATGGTCCTAATAGAGCATTAAAACATTATAATTATATGACATTTTAGAAGACAAGCCCTTTTTTGCATATAAATTAAATGTGCAATTTTTTTTTCATTATTTATCTTTTCTTATAAACATTAGTTATGAGACTAAATTCTTCTGGAAATATGTGAATAGTAAGAGAGGTGTAACAGTATTACCAAACATAATGAAACTTTATGACACGGTCGCAAGTTCAGGCCAGTGTTGTATACCTTTTTTTCAGAATATTTTGATTGTAAATGATACTTTTCATGTTGATCAATAAAAAAACTCAATAATCAATTTGAGGGAATTATCTATTACCTAAACAGAAATATACTCTGCCATAAAAAATTAAAAGTTTAAAAGGATGATATGATCTATGCTCACTAACTAATTTATCTTTTCAGCACTTTCTTCTTGAAAAACTAAATCAAAAAAATCAAATTAATGTGATTTATACTGATTTAGCCACAGCTTTCGACACGGTCAACCATATTTTATTACTCAAATTAAATAAAATAGGTATTCATAGATCTTTAATAAATTGGATATCTAATTATTTGAATTCAACATGTGAAATATGAATCTTAAATATTGAGAATAGTGACTTTTACTTCCAGTGCACCTCACGGGTCCCATTTGGGTCCGATTTTATTTCTTGTATATAAAGGACATAGCATTGCGAATAACTTGCAGTGGTTTTCTTTTATTTGCGGATGATTTAAAACTTAACTGATCAATATTTGGAATAGATGATTGTAACTTATTGCAAGAAACATCTTGTACTTGTGATGTACAGAAAACAAATTAATCTGACTGTATCAAAATGTAAAGTTACGAGTTTTTCAGGAGCAAGATCACCAATCATACTCTCTTATAATATTAATAATATCTTAGAATATGTCGCACTATTTAAAGATCTAGGTGTCATCTTTGATCAAAAACTAAAATTTAATTTTCATATTATTCATAAAACAAACAAGGCTTTATTTGCTGCAATTTTTAAAATCTAATGCGACAGACTTTTCCAATCCCAAACTATTTAAAATTCTATATTTTACACTTATTAGACCAATTTTCCTATATGCTTCTCCTATCTGGTCTCCTTTTTACGCTACATACATGGATAAAATTGAATCAATTCAACACAATTTTTGTACTTTTGTAACTTGGAAACAAAAACTCTCATCACCTCTCACAATTATCACATCTCATAACAATTTGCAAATTGCTGAAATTTTGAAGATTTTTCCTTCGTCACATTCCTTTTACATAATAATGTTGACTATCCATTTTTACTATCTATTGCTTCATGGGAAAACCCTACACTGGATTTTAGATCTACTAATGTTCTATTTTACACCCCGACAGTAACAACTAATGTTTCGCAAAATGCCCTACTTTGGCGTATGCCAAGACTAGTGATTAAAACTAATGTTGATTTTAATGTGGTTAGTTGAAATGAATTAATTCATTTGTCATAAATTCATTTGTTTATAAAATAAAATTAAACTATTAAAACTAATAAAATTAAACTATTAAATTACTGTTTTATTTATATTGAGCTGTTGGGTGCAAATTATTAGATAAAAGGATAAAATTTTGAGAAACTGTAGAGAATTTACAGAGCTACAATTTGTATTTAACCTTTTTTATGATTGTATCAGAACATGAGATTTTCTTAAAAAACAAAGGAAAAAAGGTTGTTGTTGGTTGTTTTATCTTCTTTTTTTATTCACTTCTTTTTTGTTGATTGTAAGGATTAAAATTGGATATAAACAACTCAAAAAATTCTCGGAACATCTTTATAATCTATAGAAAATCTCAATAATAATTAGGGTCAATATTCTTTGCAAAATGTGATTAAAAAGATGTAAAGTTATAAAATTTTTGAAAAACCACATTTTTTTCATTTGTACGAAGTGAATTGGGTACAATGTAATCTGGGTAAATTGATTTAAATCTGGAGAAAACTTTTTTTTTTACATTTAAATTACTATTTTCTACATAAAAAATATTTTATCCCTGTGGTAGTTTTGCCTACCTTATTCCACTACAACCTTTTATTTTGCATTACTGTAAGGATTTTATGTATTTTCAACAATTCATTATAAAATCACATATTTCTGCAATTTGTTTGAGAGTTTTTAAAAATAAGGTGCTGCATTCTATTTCTTACAGAGGTATTAAACTTCACAATTGTTCATCTTTTTAATACATATTTTCATATTCAGTAAGAAGAAGGATACAAAAATTATGTCATTTAATCAAGAATTCAGTTCTGTAGTATCCACGAATTTCCTGTTGAAATACTGGAGGTAGCCCACATATGAGCAATTTGTAAACTGAGAAACTTCTGGAGATACATTTATCAGTAATGCCTCAATCATTCCATACAAGAAGAGACCTTGATCTAGGGAAGGTTTAAAATCAACACCCCTTAAATAATCTTCACAGAAATAAATTGAAAGATGTGCATTTGCCAGCTCAGTCCACATCTGCTGCCAGTGGTAAACACAAGACATTGTTTTGTCTGGGTTCAAAGTTAAAATTGGGGCCATGATTTATGAGACATTCACAGTTGGTAGCAAAATAGTAGCCTACTTTGCCAAGCATGCATCTAGTAAATGGGTAGATATATGAATTTCAATTGGAAAAGCATGTACGAAGTGCACTCTGTACAAAAACATAAAGTTCTAAATGTATCAAAGAAGCAAATGTCTTTGACGCAAAATGCAAGAAGTTTCAATTTGAACAAACTCTTCTGACAAGGACACACAATTCAATGATTGCTGAATATATTCCTTGGTTCATAAGTTAATCTTCAAGTGCCTGAACTTAAATATTTCCTAGAAAAGTATTCTAAACAACTAGTTTCTATTCATTCAACACTACTTAACAAGTACCTTCAAATATACTACAATGAAAACAATAAATAAAAAGTAGAGTACATATTAGTGATTCTTTCATATGGATTGCTGTTGATGAAACTATGATGTGAATCTGTATATGCTGATGTAAAGGGTCATTTTATTGTGAATTCCATGTCAAGAATGCTAGAACCATACTGTCCTTTGAAGCCATATTTGATCCACTTTCTGCAAAGAACCGAACACATAAAATCCACTATTATGAGATTTGTGAATAATGAACCAGAAGTATAAAAGAGGAGAATGTACTAGTTTTGTATTCAGATGCTGCTGCAAACTAGCTACTGCATTGAAGATGATTTATCCTTAACATGCTTGGCTCGTAGACTGTAACATGTTGCTGAGGATATTAGACCTAAGTTAAAAGAAAATGTAGATATCTAATAATAAGTATGTATGTATTTAATTTATCCAGGAAACACAATTTTTCTCTTGTTCACTCCAAAGACATTGTAAAATTTCAATCTCAGTGAGACCACATTTACTCCAGTGGGAGTAAAGTCATTCTTTAGCAAAGGAAAAAGTATTATAAAAGTTGCATTTTGAACATGCATAAAATATTTTTTAAGAATTTCATTTCTAAGCTTCGTAATATTAATATTAAAATAATCATAATAAACACACCTACAATTATACATAATACTTTAGTTTAACATTTATAATAAATTTCTCACCTGAACAAATTTTAGAAGAAACATATATTTATCTTCTCCTTCTGTCATAGGAGTGCTCAGCATTCCTATCTGTTGATCTACATCACAGAAATTAAGTTCCACAGAGCCAACATTAATGTTCATAGTGAGATCAAAAGTCCTTGCAACAAGTTTGAAAACCACACGAAGAACTTTAAAGTCAAGAAGAAGGTCACTTTCCTTCTCTTCTTGGGGAGATTTCTTGAACAAAGCCACATTTAAATCTGAAAAAAAGAAATGTTAGTTAATCTAATATGACATTATTCACACATTTTGAAACCTTGTAAGTTAATTAAAGTACCTTTATTAGACATTCTTGTTTAATCCTGCTTTTTCCAAACATTAACAAAAATTAAAGTATTAAGTCTTATATACCATCATTCAGAAAGTGAAATTTATGATAACATTATATTGATGAAGATTAAGCAAATGATAATAATAATAATGATAATAATAATAATAATAATAATAATAATAGTAGTAATAATAATAACAACAATAATAATAATAACAATTATATTATTATTATTAACAACAATGACCCACCTGGTAGTACATGACCTTGACGTTGGTGGTGGAGCTCGAGTACCCCAATGACCCTGAGAGCTATGCCCGCGATAGCGTAGCTACTGATAGGGTTTCCCTATTCGGACAGGTCGAGGGGGAGGGGACAGACGAAGAAGTAC
>BOPP01000486.1:0-63735 GCA_017312745.1 Gryllus bimaculatus
CGTTAGTCGTTCGTCGCTCTCTTATCGTCGGTCGTCGCTCGTCGCTTGTCGTTCGTCGTTTTACGTTCATCGTTAGCTGTTCCTCGTTCGTTTATATTCATGTTCTATTTTTCGAATTTTAAATTTGTCGAATATTTATATTTTTCAGTATTTTATAATTTTTAATTTTTACATTTTTCAAATTTTTAAATTTTTTGAATTTTTATATATTTCGAATTTTAAAAGTTTTCGTATTGCATTATTTGTGTTTTTTGTCTAGTCATTCGTCTTCATGTGTTGTTTCGTTTGTAGTTGGGAGTTCGACGTTTGTCGTTCGAGGTTAGTCTTTCGTCGCTCACCTATCTTCGGTGTCGCTCGTCGCTTGTCGTTCGTCGTTTTACGTTCGTCGTTAGCTGTTCCTCGTTCGTTTATATTTTCATGTTCTTTTGTTCGAATTTTAAATTTGTCGAATATTATTTTTTTCAATTTTTTATATTTTTTTATTTTTATATTTTTTAAATATTTGTATTTTTTGAATTTTAATATTTTTCGAAAGTTATATTTTTTGAATTTTAAATTTTTCGAATTTTTATATTTTTGAATTTTTATATTTTTCGAATTTTTATATTTTTGAATTTTTATGTTTTTCGAATTTTTAAAATTTTGAATTTTTATATATTTTGTATTTTTATATTTTTCGAATTTTTATATTTTTGAATTTTTGTATTTTTCGAATTTTTATATTTTTGAATTTTTATTTTTTTTGAATTTTTATATTTTTAAAATTTTTATATTTCTTGAATTTGTAAATTTTTTGAATTTTGATATTTTTTGAATTTTTATATTTTTCGTGTTTTTTAATTTTTTGAATTTGTATTTGTTTTCCAATTTTAAAATTTTTTGTATTGCACAATTTGTTTCTGGTCGTCTTCGTCTTCAATCTTGTTTTGATCGACGTTTGTCGTTCGACGTTTTGTATTCGACGCTCACCTCTCGTCGTTCGTTGCTCGTCGTTTGTCGTTCGTCATTTTATGTTCGTCGTTTGCTGTTCTTCGTTTGTTTTTACTTTGGATTTTTATATTTTTTGAGGTATTATATTTTTCAATTAATTATATTTTTTGAATCACAATATTTTTTTAATTTTAATGTTTAAATTTTTAAATTTTGTAAATTTTTATATTTTTAAATTTTATATTTTAAAAGTTTATACATTATTAATTTTTATATTTTTTATCTTTATGTAAATTTGTTTTAGTTATTACATTAATTGTGTTACTGATCTAGTCATCCGTCCTATGCCTTTTGCTTTCGTCGTTTGTCGTCTGTTGCTCACCGTTTGTCTGTCGTCAATCATCGCTTGTCGCTCAACGCTCGTCGTTCGTCGTTGACTCTTCCCCGTTCTCTGTTCGTCATTTGTCGCTCTTCGTTCGTCGTTCGCTCTTTGTCGTATAACGCGCGGTACTCCTTTCTCGTCCTACGTCGTTCGCCATTCTCCGTTCGTCTTTCGTCACTAGTCGATCGTCGTTTTTGTCTAGGTGCCCGTCTCTCGTTTTCTCGTCGTTCGTTGCTCAAGGTTTTTCGTTCGTCGTTTTATGTTCGTCGCTTGACGTTAGTCGTTAGCAGTTTTTCTTTCGTTAATATTTTCAATTCGAATTTCTAATTTTTTATTTTTCGAATATTATATTTTCGAATTCCTATATTTTTGGATTTTTATGTTTTTAAAATTTTAATAGTTTTTGAATAGCTATATATTTGATTTATATATGAACGAAGACCGACGAGCGTCGATAGACGAGGGACGAGCGACGTGCGTCAAACGACGAACAAAGGACGACGAGCGACGAATATTAAACGACAAACGAAAAACGGTGAACGGTTAACAACAAGCGACGAGCGACGAGCAACGAGTGAATGACGACAAGCGAAGAGGTACGAACGACGACGTACGGTGTATGGTGAAAGACGAACGACGAGCGGCCGGCGACGAATGAAGAGCGACAAAGGACGACAAACAACGAATGCTAGAAACACAAAAATAATTTAAAAAATTAAAAAATCAGATATGTGAAAATTGAAAATATATAAAAATTCCAAAAATATAAAAGTTTCAAAAATATAAAAATTAAAAAATGTTGTAGTTCGAAATATATAAATATTTGAAAAATATAACAATATGAAAAATGTAAAATCAAACTACAAAAAATTCGAAAATTATTAAAATTTTGAATAATAAAAAAATAATCACAAATATTTCGAAATATAAAAACTTTTAAAATAAAAAATTTTGAAAAATATAAAAATTAGAAAATTAGAAAAATTAGAACAATCTAAATATTACAAAATAATAAAAATTCAAAAAATTAAAATTTCGACAAAATTCAAAAACTTAAAAATGTAAACGAATGACAAACAGCGAACAACGAACGTCAAACGACGAACGATAAACGTTGATCGACGACTGACGAGTGACCGGCGACGAACGACATACAACGAACTATTGACGACGAGCGAAAGCGACGAACGACGAGGAACGGTGAATGGCAAACGACGAACGTCGAGCTGCGGGCGACGAAGTGACAAAAGACTACAAACAAAAAACGAAAGCTAGAAACACAAAAAGTGAAAAAATTAAAATTAAAAAAATTGAAATATATTTGAAATTCGAAAAATATAAAAATTGAAAAAATATAAAAAATTGGAAAATATAAAAATTCAAAAAAAATATTTTTAAAATATAAAAATTCAAAAAATCTAAAAATTTGAAAAATATAAAAATTCAAAATTATAAAAATTTGAAAAATATAAATAATTGAAAATCCTAAAATTCGAAAAATAGAAAATTTGAAAATATAAACGAACAAGGAACATCTTACGACGAACGTCAAACGACAAACGACAAACGACAAGCGGCGAGCGACGAACGACGAGCGACGAGAAACGAACAAGCGACAAACGACGAGCGACGAACGACGAACGAAGAACGGGGAACTGTCAACGATGAACGACGAGATTTGAACGACAAGCGACGATCGACGATTGACGAGAAGTGAGCGACGAACGACAAACGTCGAAGCACAAACGACGAACGAAAAAAGACAGAAGAATGACTAGACCACCAACAAATGGTGTAAATAAAAAAAATTAAAAATTCGAACAATATAAAAATTTAAAAAAATTTAAATATAAAAATTCAAAAATACATAAATTCGAAAAATATAAATATATCAAAAATTTAATAGTTCTAAAAATACAAATATTGAAAAATATAAAAATTAAAAATATAAACATTCAAAAACATAAAAGTAGAAAAAATAAAAATTTGAACAATATAAAATTCCAAAATTAAAAAATATAAGTATTTGAAAATATAACCGAATGACGAACAGCCAACCTGAACAACGAAAATATAACCAACGACGAACGAAGAGTGAGAGCGACGATCAATAAACGAAAAACGATTAACGACGACAGACGAGCGACGAGCAACGAGCGACGCACAACGAACGACGAGAGTAGATCGACGAACGACAAGAAACGAGTGACGAAGAGTGAAGAGCTCCGAACGACGAGGAACGGTGTATGGCAAACGACGAACGACGAGCGACAAAGGCGACAAACAACGAATGATAAAAACACAAAAAAAGAAAAATTAAAAAATTCAAAAAACGAAATATATAAAAATTCGAAAAATATAAAAATTCAAAAAAAATATATAAAAATATAAAAATTCAAAAATATTGTAATTCAAAATATTAAATATTTGGAAAATATAAATAAACAAGGAACAGTTGACGGCGTACGACGAGCGACGAGAAACGAGCAACGAACGACAAACGACGAAGGGCGAACGAAGAACGATGAGCGACGAACGACGAAGAACGGTGAACAGCCGACAACGAACGACGAGCGATGAGGGACGAGCGGTGAGCGACATCCGAAAACAAAAAAAGATAGAAAACGAACGACAATAGACCAGAAACACAAATACTGTAAATACGAAAATATATTTTCACAAATCAATACGAAAAATTAGAAAAAATTAAAACTACAAAAAATTCGAAAATTATAAAAATTTCGAAAATAAAACAAATTGATTGATATAAAAATTCAAAAAATAAGAATTCCTAAAATAAAAAATTTCCAAAAATAGAAAAATAAAAAATATTAAAAATCAAAACGATAATTCCAAAAATGTAAAATTTTCAAAAATATAAAAAATTGAAAAATAAAAAAATTGAAAATTAAACAACACACAAAAAAACAACACCCGAAAACAGGACTCGAAACACGAAAAACGAGAAAAGCAAACGTGTCACGAAAAACAAGATACGACAAAAAAGGACGATAAGTAGACACGAAAAACAAGAATTGAAAGTGAGACAGAAGAACGAGGCACAAGAAACAAAATACGAAACTTCACACGAAATCGGAAACCTAAAGAAAATGTAAACCGGACGCGAAAAACGGAACAACAAAAGCGTGAAAAGAAAAACGATTCACGAACAACCAGACACAAAAAACGAGACACGAAAAACCAGTCTCAAAAACGAGACACTAAGAACGAGACACAAAAATGGGAAACGAAAAACGTGGCAGGAAAAATGACGAACGAAAAACCAGACACGAAAAACGACACCATAAATGAGAAACAAAAACAAAGAACGAGTCCTAAAAAACGAAAAACGGAACGCCAAAACTAATAATCGAAAACTATAAACGAAAAACGGGAACTGAAAACCGGAAAACAAAAAACGATAAATTAAAAATGCAAAACAAATAACGAATAATGTCTAACAAAACTCCAAAATTAAAAAAACAAAGATGAAGAGCAAAAAAGGAAACAGATAAAACAAGATACGAAAAACGGAAAACGAAAAAGAGAATAATGAAAAACGGGAAGCGAAAAACCTGACAAGAAAAACGAGAATCAAAAAACAAGACACGCAAAACAAGACATAAAAAACCAGACACGAAAAACGTGTCACGAAAAGCGAGAGACGATAAAAGAGATACGAAAACTCGAGACACTGTCGGTTTTTCGTGTCTCTATATTGTTCGTTTTTTTATTATTAGACGCAAAAAACAAGACACGAAACGAAATATGAAAAACGAAATAGAGAAAAAACGAAAACCGGGACGCGAAAACGGGACATAAAAACTTGATAAAGTAAATGAGATAAAAAACGAGACACGAAAAATGAGCAACGAAAAACGATTCACGAAAAACGAGTCTTTAAAATCGAGAATCAATAAACGAGAAACGAAAAACGAGACACAACACGAGTCACGAAATACGAGACAAGAAAAAAGAGGCACGAAGATTGTGATACGAAAAAAAGAAACGAAAACCGAAACGATGACGAGATATGGAAAAAGATGCACTAAAAACGAGACACGAAAAGCGGAACACCATAATCTTAAACCTAAAAATGAAAGCCCAAAACGAAAAACGGAAACAGAAAACTTGAAATCAAAAAACGAAAAATTAAAAACGCAAAACAAATAATGAATAATGATTAACAAAAAAATAAAATTAAAAACCAACGATGAAGATCAAAAAAGTAAACACAAAAAACAAGACACGAAAAACAGAAAACGAAAAAGAGAAAAACGAAAAACGGGAAGCGAAAAACGGGACAAAAAACGGGAATTAAAAAAGGGAATTAAAGACACGCAAAACAACGAGACAGGAAAAATGGGACTCGAGACACGAAAAACGAGACCCGGAAAATGAGACACGAAAAGTTACACGAAAAAAGTCACGAAAAACTTAACTCAAAACATAAGACACGAAAACCGAAATTCAAAAAGGCACAAAAAACAAGACCCAAATAACCAGACACGAAAAACGTGCTATAAAAAGCGAAAGACGAAAAACGAGGCAATGAAAACGAGACACGAAAAACAAGAATTGAAAAATGAGACACATAGAACGAAACACGAAAAACGAAATACGAACCTCCAGACACGGTGAACGACACACGTAAAACGATAACCGAAAACTGAAATTAAAGACAGGAAACACGAGACACGAAAAACGGAAATCAAAAAGAAAACCGAAAAACGCGACGCGAAAAAGGGTACTTAAAAATGAGATAGGAAAAACAGGACACGAAACACAAAAAAACGAGTTACGAAAAACGAGACACGAGAAATGAGACACGAACAACGAGACACGAAAAACTAGAAACGAAAAACGATACACGAAAAACTATACACGAGAAACGAGTTATAAATACCGAAACACGATAAGCGAGACACGAAAAAGGAGACAATAAAACGTGACGCAAAAAAGACAAGAAAAACATGAATCGAAGCACGAGACACGAAAAACGAGAAATGAAAAACAAGTCATGAGACACGAAAAACGGGAAACGAAAAAAAGAAAAGTTCCGAAAAACGAGACAGAAAGAACGAGGCACGAAAAACGAGATACGAAACACGAGACACGAAAAACGGAGAACGAAAAAAAGAAAAATGACGCGTCGCGAAGAAGGGGACCCAAACCGGTGTCTACGACTGTATTGGTTACCCTAGGTTATGCTCTGAAATGTGTAACATACACAACATACCTACCTCGCAGTATTGAGCCTAAAGATGAACTGGTTTTATAGCAAGTTTGGTGAGTGCCTAAACGGGTATAGCATTTAAGCAACGTGAAAAGTGAAAAAAATCATAATTGACTCCGCAGAAAGAAATGAAGACAGAAAAAACTGTTTACGTAAATAGAAGCAAATTGTCTCAGTTGGTAGTGTATGATGAATATTGCAATGCTGTTGACTCTGTAATTTGAGAGTTACGAGTACATGTGTGATCAGTTATGAGCCAAAAAATACTATAACTACGAGAATCGAGGTACCCACCCTAAAATAATGAAATGGAACTCTAAACAATTTGCTAAATATGCAAATGAAAATTACCTTCTTATATAAATTCCTTCCTTTAATCGAGGAATACATATAATGCACGTTTTGTAAGACATGATTAACCAGACGTTAATGAGTACGAACTAGATAAACTCTGACTTATTGAAATGATCTTTATGTGTAACTGATGAATGTGAATAGTGAACTATTGACCACACTGGAATGAAGGAATTAGGAGATTAATGGGCTATAATAATTGGCCAATAATCACTTTAAGCAAGAGTAAGAATTTCAAACAACTTGTAAAGCAATTGGAGTTGAATGTGTATAATTAATAGTAATAATAATAATAATAATAATAATAATAATAATAATAATAATAATAATAATAATAATAATGTCACATTATAATTATTACCTTCGTGTAATAGTATTCCCTTTAAAATTGATTTTCCAGTCAATCACGATCTTATCGCAACCGTTTGGATTTGAAACTGATCTTTGAATTTTTTGGAGTACATTACACTAAGGTCCTAAGATATTTGAAATATTTTCTTCGAAATAGCTCAGTCTTTTTTCGAATTGTTCCTCGAATAGAGTAATGTACAATTAAGAAAAAGATTCAAATGCTAATTTAAATCACATCTCTTTACTCGTACATCAGTTCACATTTTGGAACTCATTGATAACTGTGAAGTGTTTTTAAGACCACTTCTGCCCGTTTAGCCGCCCGCCCTTTTCTTTGTGTTCTCTCCCTGCTTACTTCTCAGTCTTTTATTACATCTGGTAGTCTGTAAATCGGGCCGGTGCCAGTGCGTTCGATGGTCCATTCTCTTTATTTTTCGGTGTGTCTGGACAACATAAGCGTCAAAATATACAGCATACTGTTATTGATATTCATATGTGATTTGGCTGATGTCGCGCACCATCGAAATTTATAAGAAATAATAAGAAAATGAAGGTTAAGCGCTACTGTGAATTCGAAATTTGAATCTATTTCCACAGAAAACGATTGCGTTTTCGAAGAACTTCATTTGAAGTTATTTCATGCACTTTCAGTTAAAAAAGAATTTCTAAAGTGTTTACAAATCTCTAGAAATGTGTATATTAAAGACGTGACAAATATTAAAAAAATATATTTGTGTAATTTTTGAAAAAAAGAAAAGAATAACGCAAAATTAATTTTATGTCATCCGAAACAGCAATTAGCACTATCCATTGGGAAAGTTAAAAGAAAATTTTGAAATCAGTTTCAGTTGTGGAATATTGAGCTCATTTTCAAACAAAACTATTGAGTTTTCGAGAAACTTTGTGAAATAATCATAAATACAATCACGTGAACAAATTGCCGCTACTGTAAATATCAACGTCAGAGACCAGTCAAAAAAATTATTTTGTGATTTTTGAAAAAACAAAAGAATAGAGCAATATGGCGTTCACGTCATCTTACTACTATCCCAACGCAAAATTTAAAGAAAAAAATTGTAGCCAATTTTGAGAAACTGTTGCATTCGTAAATTTTTAAAATTGAAAATATTGCACACAATATTGCTAAAAAAACTATTAACATTGAAAAAAGTCTACATAGCATTATTGAAAGAACCAAAAATGTAGAAGAACCTTTATTTGTAGGGAAAATCTCTATCTTCAATTTTGTATTTATAGGAAAACGCGGCAAAAAATTCAAACTTTTGCAATTTTCGAAAATTTACAGTTAACCGTGAAATTAGGACCTATGACATCATTATAAGTGTATTTTACTCTATTCTTACAAGAAATTTAAAGAAAGAATTTGGAGCCGTTTTGGAGAAATTATTGAAAATGTCCAGGTCCATTATAATACTTAATGACTTTTCTATTTTAAACAATCCATCTTTCAGAAGCTAAATTTACATTCTAAAATATACATTGATTCTTAATCGACGGAATAATGGAAATGTTTGTATTTAATACTTGTAAATATGAATGTAGTATTAATGTTTTGTTGTGACATTTTCATTCTATATTTAAACTCTATTTCTTGATTTATACTTTCTTTTATTTTTTCCCAAAAATTCAAACAAGGAGATTTTTAACAAGTATTAAAATTGTTATGTAATGCGTAAATGTATTTTTAAAGGAATAAACAGCAATGCTGGGAATCCCAGACTTGGTTGTGTCGACTCGTGCTTTTACTGCAATCGATTTGTTTCCCTGCAATTGCAGCCACGTGAGTGCGAGTGTGCAGCAGGAAAATCAATTGTTTCCGACCACCTGACTGAGTCACGCATTGTCCTTCGGCAAGTCGCCTCCTCAGTTGAAGTTTTATCCAGGAGTTACCTGGACTCGTTCATCGCGTTCCGAATTGTTGAGAAGTGAGCGTCGTAGCGAGCGTGAAGTTCGAGTTATTTGAATACTCTGCTAAGCACAGAAACATCTCTTAGTGTAGGTAAGTTAAGTGCAATTGTTTTCAAAGTAGTTAACTACAACTCTGTATCCATGCCTCTTTTCAACTACCCCCAAAAAACTAAAAAGATCTTACATGTCTCCTATCTTCCGAACATGGTCGTTTGTACAATTCTCATTATCCATTACTTAAATAAGCAATTAAAGTTAACATTAGTGGCGATAATATGACTTAAGGTTGGGGCGGCAATTTCAATCAGTTGAGTGTAGTATAAGAAAATGGTATACACATATAATATAAAACAAAAATGTTCTCACAAATTAGTATACATAGATATCATTTGAGTTTATATAATTATAAACGGAAATAAATAGTAAATATTATCATGATTGTTCGCTTCTCCATCTTCTGGTTGTTTTACCAGTGAAATTCAGAACTGCTCTGACCACCTTATTGTAGATCTACCCACTCACCCTAGTATTATACAAGAAAGCTAACTTTGGTAACCTATTTGTCTCCATCATGTTTACATGTTGGGACCATTTCTGTTGATATTTTTAACATAATTTACCACACTATCAATATTTAAACTTGACATTATGTCTTCGATTGGAACACTGTCTCTCAAGATTAGATCCAAAAGGACTGTTAAGATAATCTGTTGGAAAATCTCTAGTTTTCTTTCGTTATTTTTTCCTGTGCTCTCGTTTAACTTGTCAACCTTGATGGCTTTACCACATTGTAAAATCTCGTTAGTGTGCTATTCAACATAGTTTTTTTTTAAATGATTCTTCACAAATACATTCAACTTATCATATTTACTTATATTCTTTTGCATTCAGGGTTGATGTCATTTGATATTTTGCATCTAAAGAAAGTGAATTCAGATACTTTTTCAATAATTTGGTTGATGAACTTGATCATTTGTGTAAGTCAAATGCGTGATTTATTTGTTTCTCGATACTGGTATACCTCTTGGATTTGTAGTACCACATAGATCCATAATTGTGTTCACGTTTAGGTTGAAGATAATTTTTTTTTGTATTTTCACACTTAAAAATTATAAAATAAAAAAATAAATTATAAAATGTTATGACGAAGTACTTTTACACGTGTGATTTTACAAACAAAAGAAAAAATTCTGACTTTGAGATTCCGAACACAAATATCCAGAATGTTGTGTAGCCCTCAGCACAAATAAATGTGCGCGCTTTCACTTTTTCGCTAATCTCTTGTAAACAGTAAATTCACGAAAGTGAATTAAATGTTTCCGAAATTCCCTAAAATTTCCTACTAAACTTAGTTTTTGATTCACTCCAATAACAAAAAATATTAATTCCAGAATGATTTTTTTAAATTCGTTATCTTCCTGTTCAACAGTTTTGCCTTTAGGAGGTTTGTATATTTTGTTTTATTTTTAATACATATCATTTGGGCATACAACCTCTCGTTCTTGTCTCTTACTACTATCTAATTTACAGGATTGCATACTTATATTAATAGCAAATCTAAACAAGAATGATTAAATATAGAAACTGTACCTGGAAGTTTGCCACGAGTATGCAACAATGCCTCTGTTTACAGCTGCCCTTAACGATTGTGGGAGCAACGATCGATGAAACTACGGTGGGTCAAGGAGACACAGGACAGGGCAGGGTGGGGGTTCACCCATATTCATACAATGAATTGATTCCTTTTATTTTCTAATAGATTTTTAGGAATGACACAATGTTCTTCAGCTAGGTCTAGGGTAAATTGAATGGCCGTGAGAGTACGTAACGTTCATGCAAGTCTGTATATTTTCCAATTAATGATCCTGTGGAAGCTTTTTTTAAAAAAAAAGATATTAATTTTCATAAGAATCTACTATAAGTTACCCTAAGTACTAGAATACTTTTTTTAAACATTTTAATATAGAGTACATACAAAATATGATTTACCAATAAAAATGTATATATTAATAAATCCAATATTACTTGAGTAAAATTCATTAAATTTGAGTAAACTTCATTAAAATCGACCTTTTTGAAATTCTGATTTCATGCCATAGTATTTGTAACATTTGGGAAAGAAAGTAGAGATACGGATCATTTCCATCACTCACACCCAGCAGGTAAAACATCCCCTACGCATTTATTTTTTTCTTTTCCTTACAACACCATATTCATATTTCTATTAGATTTTATAATAATCCTGTAATTGAAATAGTGTAGCAGCAGAGCATTCAACAAATTTAATGTTACTAATTCGACAAGTGTGGAGGGGGTCATTAAAATTTCACATTTTTTTACACAAAAAAACTGCCCACATCGCGCAAACTTTGCAACACGTATCAATTCTAGAGGCAATATATTGGTTTTAAAATTAATGTAGTCATCATTTGTCATATTTGGACGATAAACGTGCCCTCTAGGGGTATATCTTTGAAAGTTGTGTTTTTTCAAAATTTCTAAAAATTGTAAAATATTAGTCTACTACTAGGACACTGGTTTTGAAAAGAATCCGGCTCATGTCGAAAATCGGATCAGACAAGTAGGGAGGGTGTCGTTCTAATATCACATTTTTAACACAAAAAGAACTGCCCATATCTCACTAAATATGCAACATATCAATTCTAGTGGCAATATTTTGGTTCAAAATTTTATATAGTTTCATAAAATGTCATATTTGGACGACGAATGTGCCCTCTATGGGTATTTCTTTAAAAATCGGATTTTTTCGACTTTTTGAAAATTTAAAATTAATGGTCAGTTTCAATAAGCTCTATCTCCTAAACTATTAAAGCAACAGCAGTGAGGTTTGCACAAAGCATTAATGAACTTACCCTTTATTGTTAACATTTTGCTTATAAACGTTAGTTACTAAAAACGATAGTGCGACTTGCAACATGTCTTCTATTATCTTAGTATTAACTTGAATAAGTACATTATTAGTCCAAAAAGTATATTCATCACACTTGTTGAAAAATCAGTTGTCAAATTTGGTACCAGTCGCTTACTATCGGAAAGCTAGTTATTTTTCTGCTTATTTATTTTACCCCAAAATATTAAGATGGATACTTGGATTATTGCATAAATTTAAAAGAGAAGTAAGATAAATGTCAGTAAGTTATTTGTCTCTTATGAAATATTATTATAAATATTAAGGGGCGATGTTTTTAAAAGCTTGTAATATTCGTTGTTTTATATTTTAAATATTTACATAACATTTTATTTTCACATAGTTTAATTACGTTACCATTAATGTAACAGAAATTGATATTTGTTAAAATACACACCCATTATGTGTAATTGCTCCAGATCCAGCTAAGATCGCCATCTCCTTTGTGATTATCGTAATGTTTCGCGGGAAATTTCGATGGCACATGCTGCATTGCCTTTTTTCCTTCCGGGCAGTAAATTTACCTTTACTTTCCTCAAACGTAAAAGGTGATGTGTATTATTTGCTCAGTGATGGATTTTCAGGGGGGAGGAATGTCTTCACATAAGTTATTTTGAATATAGTTATCAAATTAAATAGTGGATTTGTTGTTTGTGCGAAAAATGTCAATTTTAGTGTTCGTAGATATGATTAAATTCAATGGAGTTTTAAACTACGTGTGCTTATTAAGCGCCACGAAAACGGTCTAATTCGCACTGAGA
Organism: Gryllus bimaculatus; assembly: GCA_017312745.1. Lineage (NCBI taxonomy): Eukaryota > Metazoa > Arthropoda > Insecta > Orthoptera > Gryllidae > Gryllus > Gryllus bimaculatus. Next base: position 12,873 of record BOPP01000486.1, read on the forward strand.
AGGAACTTTCAGCAAGTCTTTCAAGTGGTTCTCGGAAGTGCCTCAGAAGAGGAAATATTATTAATGGAGCTCTAAAACCCTGGAGAAAGAGCTTCTTCCTTGACTTACCAAATAGATACGTCTCTTACAACTATATCTAAGCTTTGTGAGCGATGAGTCTTGTTACATTCTGGCAATGGAAAAGCCACGAGCCTAGGCTGGTGCACAGTATAATCTTAAATAGTGAGCCGATGGTGAAGAGGTGAATCGTACTCATAGATATTTCTCTTTCTCTTTTCTCTCTTTCTTGCCCTCTCTCTCTCTCTCTCTCTTTCTCTCTCTTATCCATAGCAAAATGACGCATGCAATCCAATTTGTTGTAAATTTCATTTGAAGTATTTGCATTTGAAGTGTTTCCTTCTCTTTGGAAACATTCATGAACAGTCATTAACATTGGCCATTGATATTTTATAACATAGCCACATTAAATTTTATTTGGGTCTAGGTCCATTTTATCTTTGCGTATTTTTGTACGATTAGTACAAATCCATTGCCCAACCCATTGCTAATTCTTCAACTGTCTCATCGGTTTGGTTTTTCATACAGTTGAAAAGGCAGGTCGATATTAACATTTTCTCAAATATTCTTGTAAATATTTACACAAAATAACCCTAACATTGTAAATATTTACACAAAATAACCCTAACATAATAAATATTTACACAGAAACTAACATAAGTTACAATTATTCATATATTTTGAGTAGCTAATATCGAATTTCTCCAACATATTTGATGCAGATGAGTCTTTTCCGCAAAATAAAAAACTAGACTCTACGTAAAAAAATTTCTTTTTGAAAATGGAGAATATCCTAAATAACTAACTTCCAGCCTAGAATGAATCTCAAGATAATGTTATTTTCATTTTGCGCAATTTACTGTAAAGTGTATAGTAAATTTAATACAAAACACATTTCAGAAAACTCCCTAATTGTCTCTGTCACTTATTGCTACTGAAAAACGGTTTAACAGACATCGTAAGTTTTATAAGAAACTGAATTTTGATCCTAATGACTAATTTGCGTTTTTAGGGTCAAAATGCATACAGATAAAATGATTATAGTTCATCTATAGATATTTTTGTGTGGCTGTGATATAATTGAAAATTAACTCTTCTTTCGTTTAGTGTGCATTTATACATAACATGTTAAATTATAATAGAATACATTTTTTTTATTTCCAGAAATATCAGAAGTCGAAATGCCGAGACGCAAACGAGCTGGGCGAGACGGAACGAAAGTACTGGAAAGCACAGAAACAGTGCTTCCAGAAACTTCCAAAAACTCCATCCAGAAGCTGTCGCTGGAAGTAGCACACCTACAAGAGGCCCTGCACCTGCAGGAACAGAAGACGGAGAGCAGATTGCAAGAGGTCCTGCACCTGCAGGAACTGAAGACGGAGAGCAGAATGCAAGAGGTCCTGCAGCTGATGGAACAGAAGACGGAGAGCAGGTTGCAGGAGGCCCTGTGCCTGCAGGAGCAGAAGTCAGACGGCAAATTGCATAAGACTCTAAGCTTGCTGGAAGAGAGGACTGCGACGGGGTTGCAACAGTTGGAGCAACAGTTGCAGGACAAGGATGACTACATCCGTACTTTGCAACAGACACTTGAAGACAGCGAGAAAAAAATGACGGCCGTGGAAGAGAAAATGATACTCTGGGTAGCTGAACAGTACGTAACCTCGCAACGACTACATGACGCTAACGAAAACTTGCAGCGACTTAAAGACACAATGGTAAAGACAGTCACATCTCTGCGAAATAATATGGAAATATATTTCCCTCGCATGGATTCCATTATGAACTCGCTGCAGAGCTACGCCTTGTGGGCAGAGGGGTCCAAGACCTCCTCCCACATCACTGCTTGCGGAGCGTCACCAAGTAGAGAAGCGGAAGCAGGAGCACAGGAGCGCTCGCCTCAAGATGTGCTTCCCTCCATCCCCTCCGCTCCTGCCGCCAGCATCTGCACGATGACAGGAAATGAAGGGGAAACGTCAGGCGATCTGGCTTCAGGATTGCTTCCTGCCGACACTACCGCCCGCGAAACTGCAGAAAGAGGAGGAGACGCAGCAGAGGCACTAACTGGTTCGCCTAGATGGCTTCCTCACGCTTCCTCCATCTCGGTCGCCAGCGCCTGCGCAGAAACGGCTTCGCGTGAGGAAGCAGTCGACACTCAGGATGAGCTCTCGACTTCAGAGGTGCCTCAAGGCCCCGCTTCTTGTGCCTGTGGAATTACGACAACAGAATATGAAGTGGCAGAAGTTGTGGAGGATCCCAAAACCCTCGAGGTGACCCTCACTGTCTCCGTCTCCTCTTGCATTTCCACCACTGACACCTGCAGAGAGACGGCAACTGGAGAGTCAGCAGCAGACTTGCAACCGCTTCCAACTCCAGGGGTCCCACATGTCTCCTCCATATCCGCCACCAGCGCGGGCATAATGACGTCACCTGAAGAGGAAACGGCTGTCGTTCAGGAAGAGACCTCGCTTGAAGGTGCATCCAGCACTTCCTCTTCCGCCTCCTTTGCCAGCGGCTGCAGCGCTGAAGAGGGTCTGAGGAAGCTCTCTTCTCCAGAGGTGCCTCACATTTCCCCCTCCAACTCCACGGCAAACGTTTGCCGTTCTCCAGCAACACGAGGGGCAGCGATCGGCTCCACAGAGAAGACGCCAGCCACCACCCAGTTCGAGGCATTTGCAGACGAGGAAGAGGAAGACCGCGAGAAGCAGAGGGTGCGGCTGATGGTGCGGGAGGTTACGTTGAAGATAAAGGAGGCACGCGACTCCCCCTCTCTCTTGGGAGAGCAACTGTGCAGGGTGGCGGGGGAGGGAAGGCTCGCCGACGTCCGACGACTTTTGGATTCCGGTGCGCCCGTGAACTACACCGGTCGAGACGGGCTGACTCCCCTGCTGCGAGCCACCTGCTCGGGGGTTGACGATGACGTCGTGGCCCTGCTTTTGGTGCGAGGCGCCGACGGCGATGCTGTCAACACGTACGGCTGCTCGTCGATGCATTTTGCCGCGAGCAAAAGCAGCAGCTGCCGGAATGTGGATCTTCTCATCGCCGCTGGGGCCTCGCTCGACGCTAGGAATAAGGCGGGAGTAACTCCGCTGCATTGGGCGGCGTCAAGGAACAACGAGGCGGCGGTGCGAGCGCTCCTGGTGGCCGGCGCAAGGAGCGACCTCAAAGGCTGGAGCGGAGTTTGGAGGAATAAGACGCCGTTGGACCTCGCGACGTCTGCGGTGTTAAGAGATCTCCTTCGCCAGTAACACCCCCTGTGAACTTTCTCCTGTATACTTAGCTTACTCTTGAAATGCAATTAATGTTCTTGAGAGAAGGGTTAAGAAATGAATTTTCCACAATATGATAATAATATGGCATGTTAAGATAAAAAACAGTTATAATAAATTAAGTGTGCACACGAAATTAACTGAAATAACATCATATTATTGATTTATTTATTAAAAAGATTGTTAATAAAAAACTTTATTTCGACAAAACACCGTTTCCTCAATTTCATTTGCATTTGATTTGAATTCTTTTGTCAAAGAACAGTCAACTGTACGATACGTTTGGGGAAGAAAATTATCTGCGCACGTTTTCTTTAGCTCCACATTTCCTTCCGAACATTTTATCTATTAATAGTTGAAACATGAATAAAAGTTTAAAAAATAAAACAAACAAATAATAATAATTGTAATAATATTATTAGTTAATAACTACTATTAGTAATAACTAATAGTTGTAATAATATTACTAATAATAATTTTTAAAAAGCACAAGATTAGCAACGTTTGAAAAAATTGACATTTGCATTCCCGAGCTATAGGAAATTTATTTGCTTCAGACTTGCTTAAACGAACTGCATAATTAATTTTTTTGCATTGCTAACAAAATAATAACTCACCCTCAGTTGTAGTCCTACCATTATAAGCAAAAACCAGGGACAAGGGCAAAAAAATCCATAATTAGTATTTTCATAATTAATGTCTTAAAAGAGAAATTAAACTGTTATAGATGCCCCAAAAAGCAGTAAAGTCGTCTTAAACGTTTCATTTTTGCTGCCAACTCGCTTTTAAAAACTGTTCCGTCTTCGTACGTTTGTTTTTGAAAAAGTGAAAAATAGCATGAAATAGTAAGTTAACGAGTACTGTTATAAACAAATATGTAGATATTTACAGTTAAAAATTATTCACTTCTAGCTTGTCTTTTGGTATTGTGTACAATCGAATAAACGTAAATTTGCGGCAAATACTACAAAAGTTACTAACGCTTACTGCTAATCCTATCGATCCAATACCTCAAATATAAAATATACAATTATAATCCACTTCTCCCTAAATTTAGGACAACAGTATATATCTTAGTTCATATTTCCAAACAATACAATACAATTTTCACAATTTATTTGCTATGCTAAAAGTAGCATTATATTAACACACTATATTTAAAACAGATCTCTAACATCACGAATCTGTAACTGCATCATATCTTCGAGTTCAATCTTAACACTTGAGATGGTATCATGTATGGTTTACAAGGTTCTTGAAAATTCATTCATTTTGCACTCTCTTCAGCGCCTCTTAAAACTGAGATAAAAGAAAATTCCCAAATAGTAGAACAGTTCCAATTCAATATAATCAATGATATCGATAACAATTCCCGAGTTCAAGTAAACAGGAAGCAAGTAACTGATTCAAGATACATTGGGAAATTACTCTAACATTGGGATTATTTTGCACTGCATCACAAAGTTTCCCAACGCAATAAATCGTACAAAAAGCCCCGATACAAACTGCAGTCACCATTAGAAGCTTCTTTGCACACGTCGAAGCAACGTCTCTTGCAGTCATGAAGTCCCCATTATGATCAATTAAAAAGTGAGGTTTAATCCATACTGCCAATAAAGATGGATTCCAAGAAAGGATGTTGTTGGATGTTACCATAAAAAGATCAGAAGTTGCAATTAAAAAATTGTCTAAAAAAACTGATGACGCAATTCTATGTTCTGCATAATGAAGCAAGACAAGGGAAGGTGTTCGGAAAAATATAGAGAAACGTACATATGTCAGTTTGAATTCACATTTACACACTTGTTTCCACACTTGTTGTGTATTTACTTCTACAGTGTTTTTCGCTGTTAGTACAGCCAATTAAAATCTGCGTGCCATTCTGTGGGCTCTTATGTGGCCTCCATATGACGTAAAAAGTTTAGGACGTGAGTACTACTCACAGTGCTAATTTGCACATATGCTTCACGTGAAGTCCTCGAATTTCACTGCAAAATCCAATTTTCTGTTTACATCGTCTACGCTGAACTTTTGTAATTGCAACAGCTTGATTTTATAGGTGTATTGTGTTATATTGGCACAGTTAGCAAATCCAGCTCCTCGCAATTCACAGAGGCAAATACAATATGTCATTTTCACCTCAATATCAATTAAGTATAGCAACTGTGATAGTACAAACTTGAAAATCACAGCTAGATCGCTCTTACTTTCACACTTGCATGCACTACACTACCACACATGCTGGAGGCGCAAGCGGGAACTTAGTCTTACCTAGTTGGTGAAATCCCTGCTAGTCGTCGTGTTGATCGGCGCCAGATCACGGTATCCAGCGGAGGAAGGCCATGGCTACTGAGGTATGCGCAACATGTACTACACATACGTGACTATTGACCTTAGCAGCTAACGTGTCCACCAAGCTTATTGCGAATCACTAATCAATCAAAACTCAAGGTTTTCATAAAAACATGACGTATGCCCTATTATCCACAGTACTGCAGAATGAAATTGAAGATTCACCAATTCATATTACTTTACTTCTTGTACTATTTCTTTGTTTGAATATATTCCATGCGTATATATATTCCATATTACATGCGTATAAGTATTCCTCATAGTAGTCTTGTACGACCTTTGAAGTAAAAAGAAATGCGTGAAGCTTCATTCCTGTAGAAATTTCGTCTGCTACCTTCTAAATATTTTCTTACTTAATTACGATTGCCTTTTTCAAGCTGGTAAAAAGGTATGTTGTGTTCGGATTTTTATTAAAATCTCTGATATTTGGATAGTTGCAAAAATCTTGAAATCTAAAACATTAGGGGCTTTCGTTTAGTTTGAGCTTTCTACTAAACTAAATTTTGTGATTTTTGCTTTAAGTAAAAGGTAGTGAGCCGCATATTATTTATCGCTTGCCAATACTTACCAATTTGTAGTACAAACACTAAATTTTAATCATAAAATTAATAGAATAAAATTTATTGAGAAAATATAACTATAATTTCATGTGTTTATAATTGCATAATGTGCATTACGTTTGGAAGAAAGGGGTTAACAGTAGGATTTCTTTCCCATAGTCTCCTTCAAGTACATGCATACATTTTGGTGGATATAAAAACGGTCGTTTTTAATAACATTTTCAGAAACAAGTACAACTCTGTGTTCGCAGAGAAGAGTAATAGTATTGTTGCTGAGGAAGTGAACCTGCGCCATTTCATTAGCCCTAATACTAAATAAATTAGTCTTAATACTTCACTTGACTTAATACTGACAGAAAAGAAACAATGTTTTTGGTGATTTCTATGTTCCCTGTAGTGGTTGTAGATTTTTTAACTATCCTACATCCACACATATCTATTTTCAGTTTGATACATTGCTGTTCTAAATTGTATCTCACATCTTTCAAAACCGTTTTCAACCAAATTATTTTTTGTGGCTGGGGTGTTTTCTACATAACTTCATTTAATTGTAGGTTTTTTAAGTGATACCATGCTCGTTTCTTAAAATTTGAGTAATTGTGAGCTACATTACATTAACAAAGGATTTTTTTGTATTCCTTGGAGTTTCTTATGTATTATTTATAAATTGAGGATAATTAATTCAGGAAAGTATAAAGGAAATATATCTTGTCATAATTAACAAAGATGCGTCTGTAAGAAGCATGTATTTAAATAAATATTATCTTACAATAAGTGCATAAAATTACAAATTTCGTTTAATTGTTTGATTGGACGGATTTCAGGCGCTGTGCGGGGTCGCTCAGAAGGAGAGGCCGGTGTTCTGTGAGATCCAGTCGATGAAGGAGGTGACGCGGGCGAAGCCGTTCGGGTGGCCGCTCTCGCAGCCGTCTTTGTGGCCGTAGCTCACCACGCCGATCTGCTTGCCCGACCTCACGTCCAGCAGCGGACCTCCGCTGTCGCCCTGTTCGCAGCCAACAAACGATACCTATTTTAACTCAATGTGTAACTCAATTGGGAAACAGTTCATTTGGGAGGAATTAGTTAAAAAGTATTTTGTTGCTCTGTAAATGTAATTGTTATATATGTAAGGTGGTAGTAAATAAATATTGTACCATTTTAACGGTGAAAAACTGTGCTTTCATTTCTATTTCCAGGATTAACATTTATAATCATTATCTCTCACACACGTGACAAATCCATCGACTAATTTCATTGTTGATAGTTATCGAACACAATAAAACATTGTATAGGACCTAACTACGTAATTATTTCAATTATTTATGTTTATGTTCAACACATACCTCGCTATTAACAACCATGGGTTCGCACGCTGAACGATTTGCAGTGAAAAGTAAAATGAATCCACAAAAAATAAAACTCATTCGAATTACTTGTAAAAAATTAATATTTCATGAAACATTACTCTAGATAAATATTTAATTATAACGAAATGCAATTTACTGTTCATTTCGTTCTGATATGTACGTTTAATTATTTTAGAAAAAATAAACTCCGATTTCGGAAATTATTTATCTTTCTGTTTTAAAATAAATATTGATCAGCTGGCAAGAAATATTTACGCTTCTAGTGAAAATAATTTTGTTATTCGTCAAATGAAGGAAAGGGTATACGTGGCGAGCGATATGTCGCAATATAAACCAGGAGGTCCTAGGTTCGTGTCCAAACGGTGGTGGATTTTCGACACTAGCTTGTCATCTAGATCAAATTGATATGCTGTCTAAAGGACAATTCTAGGGGTCTAGTGTTCTTCGTGTTTTCTCCGATCAACACCAGGCGAATGTCGGAACAGCACCCATACAAACGGGCCACGGACCGCACGCGAGCATTCCTTCCGCTTCCTTGTCCTGTCTTCATCCCTTACTTAAAAACAGTAACTAATCAACAAGCAATACATCAGGGCCCGGCAACTCTCCATCAAAATTGGGGACAAAGGAAGGGATTGCTACTATAGGATGCGCTAGTGTCGCCGGATACAGCTGCTGGTAAGGCTCGCCAACTTTCGCACATAAAAATTTGTCAAGAAATACTAATACACTTTGATTATGAGCGATTTCTGAAATAAATTACAAAAGAAGTTAAATACTATGTGTTTATCTTCTAAAATTCATTTATTCATAATAATACACGCATGAAAGAAAAGGTAGCGAACAGCGGCGCGATTTTTTGTATCAAGCGCGTGTGTTTGCGTCCCGAGAACCCACGCACGTTTTAAATAACGTTGGTAGCAGTTCGTATTTTAGTTCGTATAAGAAGGTGATGCTCTGGAGAGCGCCACTGTAATGGTCCCCACTACGTTATATGGGAGTTATAGGGCCCTGCAATACACTACCACACATGCCGGAAGTTCTGTGAAGCTGTTGCATGTCCCGGCTGGAACGATGCCTCGCTGGTGGGAGATACCTGGTTGGGGAAAATCCCGTTAGCCGATGACAGGTCGGATCTCCTCCAGTGGGGGAAGTTCATCGCCACTTCTTGAGGAAATAACGAATGCACTACACTTACGGTACTATTGACCTTAGCAGTTGACGCGTCCTGAATCTCTAACAATCAATCATCACAATACAACTCCGAGGTTCATTATACAGTCTGTTCTCCGCGAAAGCTCCGTGGAGTGGGCGGGAGAGGGCGTGCGGGTGGATGATCTGACTCACCTGACAGGTGCTGCGGCCGCCGGCGCCCTGCGCGCAGATGGTGGACGCGCGCACGTTGAGGAGGCCGAACGTCTGCCGGCACACGGCGTTCGAGATGATGCTCAGGTCCACGTACTGCAGCTGCGGGTTCACGGAGTTGGAAGCTGCAACCACAGAGTCATTCGCTGCGTATTGCAAAGGCTAAACCATCATTTGTATAAATGCTATGAAGGACTTTTCCAATTTTATCATGTACATGTCATATTGGGCGATTAGGGGTCTTAATGTAAAAACCTTCGTCTTCCCCAATAGAAGACTAGTAATTGTAGCATTTTACAAATTTAGCTACTAAATTATATTACATTTAGTACGTTATCTTAAAACAAATTCAAAATAATCCGGCATGTATTTAGTGTTATTTAGTACGAGTTTAACAAAAGGCTAGAAAAATAGGTCACAAGTTCACCATCCCTACACTTACGTGGCACGGTATATAACATCAGCACAATTTATATGAATACAATTAGAATAGTTTTTAATTTGCTTGTTGGACGTGAGCATAATATTCCTCCAAAATTCTTATTAATTTTCGTGTTAATAGCAAAATATAATTTGTACATTTCTACATATAATTAAATTATACACATTATCTTCATGACACTTACCATCTGATGCCTTTCCCCATCCACTGACACGCGCTACAACTCCCTCGTAAAGGTCGCCCCCCGTGGCAAGGCTGATGGGCTGCACCAGATCTGCAAGCAACAGAAGAAGCCGCTGTTAATTGAACTGTGGAAGAGAGGATGATGGTGTCGGAAGCGAGGAGTCTGAACACGCACCGCTGAGAGGCACGTCTTGGCCCAGGTGAAGAAGGGCGACGTCGTTGGGCGCCAGTGGAGGCAAGTAGCCCGAGTGCACCACCTTGGACCTAGTCGTCACCACGAGGCGCCCAGCTTCAGACGCTCTGCCGATGTCCTGCGCTCCCAGGTACACGGTGAAAGAGCTCACTCTGCGACGCAACAAAACAAATATTCCAATTCAGACCAACGTAACCTATCTCACATTTCAGAAAAAAATCATATGCTATTCAACAGAACATTCTTTGTCGCGAGTCTCTACATTATGAGAGCTCACCTGATGGCGCAGTGGGCGGCGGTGAGCACCCAGCGCGGGGAGATGAGGGAACCTCCGCAGAAGGAGCCACCGTCCAGGTACAGCGCCGCCTGGTGCGGGAACTGGCCGCGCGACGCCTGTATTCCATTGATGATGCGCGCGCTGGGATGATTGGGCGCTCCCTCTGCGGCACACGCGTCAGTTACAACGACACGCCCCACTCACCAGCAGCCGCTCCTCAAATTGAACATCGACTTACCCACGGGGTCCACCTTCAGGAGAGGCACGGGGACGACATTGCTGTGGTTGACCACTGGAGTGGGCTCATCAATCTCCTTTGGGAAAGCCTGCAAAATGAGTGTACGTTTTTATGATCTGTTAATCTACTAGCTCTTTAATGACTGGATTATAGTTTTGCTTGTGTTAGTCGCAATAAACTGGTGTACGTTGAATTTGGTAGTGGTAATAACAAATTCGGACAGGACAAGACCAGCTGTCCAGGACGAGCCAAAATATGAAACCATTGTATATTTAAACGATATTTGTGGTGTGTATGATTAGTAAGAAACATTTGGGAATGGAGGACTATCATCTTGACTGAAACGTTAACTTGCAATGTAATATGCATTTGAGATACACGTTTATAACAAATGTTTCTAATTATCTACCATTTTAATGTTTTTCGTGTGTCTCGTTCCAAAATAGGGACAATATCCCCAACATTCTGTCTAATAATATGAACTGCCATCAATTTCATGAATAAAGATTGATATTTTAAATTGCGAAAATTTTTTGAAAAATATCTATCAAAGGATATTTTAAATTCAACAAAGTAATAGCCTACGTGATTATGAAATAAAAAATGGAATGCGTCTATTTTCGAAATATTTAATAAAATCTTAAAGAACGTACCTGGCAGGCTACTACGACTAACGCCAAAATCTGCAGAAACTTCATTGCAACAAAAGTGTTCCTTTGCCAATCGTAGAGGTGCTTCGACTGATGTGTGATTTATTCAGCGTTCTTTTATATCATTCCCAAGTTGGGAAAATAACAGAAATATCAGTTACGACTGTCAAGTTTGGAAATCCTCTTATTTTTAAAATCGAACTACTTGCTGGTGTGTTTCCTGTTCACATATGGAAATTACGCTAGCCTGGTGTACAGCAAAATTCCCCATACTTGATTATATTTTATCAGTACCAAATTCAAGTGCTCTTGAGTAAAACAGTTTGATGAATGAATTTTCAAGTGACAATGCACTGAGATTTAGATAAAACAATGTATAACACGGAAATGTGAAATCAGTTACAAGATAGTTGAGTGACTTTGTTTACTGCCAATCAAAATCTATATATTTCAAGGATAGTTTCATGATTTTACATTGTTCAATGAAAAGTATAATTGTCAGAACAATATCTTAAAAACAAAGATGACCATCTCTCTGAACTGACCTCGAAATACCTTTAAAAGTATAGATAGAAATTATTTAATTTCGCGTATAAGAACAAAATTAATTAGTTAATTCTGGAAGTTGCCTTATTAAATTGTTTGTATTTATAAATATTTGCCAGCACCCTTTATTTCCCATTAGATCAAAGTTCTCGGAGCCCGACTTCTCTGCGAACATTGTACTAAGAATGAAGCATATAAATATACTGCACATGAACACACAAAATAACATGAACACAAATAAAATACTCGCCTATAACTCTGAAGCAAATTATAGTAATTAGCGAAAGAGGGGTATGATTGCACGAGTGTTATGTTCAAGAAAGAAGCGAGTTTTCTTATTTACCCCCTTTTCCATAAGTTACGTTCAATATATTTTCGTGTTCATTTAAGGATAATTTAAATTTTAGAAAATTCAAGCACATCTTAAACAATTGAGGCATACATTTGAAGACATATTTCTTCTTAAAAAGACCTATTGTAGAGGTGTTTGCATTGTATACTTATGATCACAATAGTGTCTCAGGAGATAAATAAAAATGTTTGTAAATAGAAGATACTGAACATATTCCGGATGAAATATTAGAAAAAAACGACAATGCAATGAAAAAAAAATATTTCTCGTGATAAGTTAGGAGAGATATGAGAGGGATTACATGTATACATATTGGAAAGTAAAAAAAAAAAAGGGTCACTCCCGACTCAGTTTTTTAGATCGGTTAATCACAACTGACGTTTATATTTTTTACGTATGTGATACGTAAACACCAAATGTTACACATGTAAAACATTTTATTTATTCATGTTAAATATTTTACGTTGTTCCATTTGTCATATAGTATCAAATAAACGTTTACTTCACCATTTTATTTTATTCATTCATTTTTTATACAAGTATGTATGTGATGTAATATTGATTAACGTTGATAAGTAATTTGTAATACATGTTTCATGTTCAACTAGAAATATCTTGTCCACATATGTGTTATAATAAGTTAGCTAAATGATTTTGATCCTGTATCTGAATTCTGATAAGTGGTTATGGCGTTTTAATAACACAATGGAGTTTAAATGGCACGCTTGCAATAACATCAACGATTTTTCGGCGAATGAATAAGCGTATGTAGATAACCAAACGAAAAAAAAATTAACAAATACAGTCTTCACAAATACTGCAACATAATATAGTATTTGTATATATGAATACACATTACAACAGTTTTTTACAAACCAAGAATATTGAAAAGTTGCTGTTCCATAACGCAACAGGTAAGCATTGTATTAGCCGTGATCGTAATAAATGGACTACTTGGCGGATCCAGGGGGGCTTAATTTTCGTTTGTTACCTTCTTCTTTGGTAAAATTTATTTAAATATTTATGTTAGAATTATGTAATTATTTAAAAAAAAATTTTTCATTGTATCATGTAAACAAAATATTTATTTAACAAAAATTTATTATGCCCCCCTCCAAAATGATTGGCTGGATACACCCCTGACTGCAGTGTTTGAAAATCTTATATGTGGCTTCATCCAGAATACATACGCTTGAAAATTACGATAATCTACAAGGTTTATTATTTATTTCAAAAAACTACGGTCGTTCCGGGAAAATGCTATTTTGAGCGCTGATTATAATACCTCTTGAGAAAACCTGATGATAGTATGAATTCATAAATTGTTAGTTGATCGTCAATTCTAGGTAGTTGAAACGACTTATTATCATTGCAGTACATTGTTGCTACATTGTGGGAGTTGTTTAAACCTTTCGTTGTCCTGTAAAAACACTTTTCATTCGCTAGAATCCTTTATAAGAAAGCCTCTCATCCACATATTGAAGCTCGGTTGACCAATATTCTGTACAGTAAAATCGTTATACTCGTTAATTGCATGCTAATGATAATTGTTATGAGTTGTTACGTTATGTTATGTTAAGAGTTATTACGATATTTTTATTATTACGATTACATTATTGTTATGAGTTACTACGACTGAAGTACGCTTGTAGAGCACTGAATAATAATCTGATATTTATCTGAAGAGCACTAAACTTCACCCTTGGAAAATCATTGGGCTGTCTGAAGAGCACTTGAAACCGGTTTTGATAAAGTATATTTCCCAAACGTCAATGGAGTTTTTACAATTAATCATTCATCTTGTATAATTCCCACGCTTAACATTAAATAAGTCAATCCACACGTTTAATCCTCTCAACAATGAGTTTTGTGATATTTAAATAAATAAATAGGAAATAAAATAAAAAGGACAGATGTCATTTGCATAATTGCAGACAGATTAATTCAACATATTGAGGATGTTCAGGTACTATATTATTTTTCGACTTCTGGTTTGTCAACCAATAATTAGATAAACCTTAACTTTTCGCCACACTCAGAAAAAATAAGTATTCTAACTACCATTTTGATAAGTTGTTGTTCATTGCAAACAATTTCAAGTCTGACGCGATTCAGACTGAATTCATTTCGATTGAAGAAATAGCGATATAAAATAATGTAAACATATTTTTCAACAGCTCCAAATTGTTCTATATTTTTCCAAAGATAATAAAGTTTGTTTACTAATCAGTCATCCAGTCTATTTTCATTAAAACGCCTGCATTTTGAAAAATTTAAAAGTTTAAACAAGGATTGAAGATTGTTTCAGAAAAAATTGATTAATTAATATTTCGGGCACGCCAGCCTGCAAGGGTGAGTCCCGTGAATGTTTAACCCACAAGGTGGTGGAACACGAGGGGTGGCCGAAACGTTTCTAACATAACAAAGAAATCATGACAAATTTCATAATATAATTTTTATTTTTCATCATAATAACCGTGTACACTAATACAATTGCGGGCACGATCACACAACTTTCGCAAACCATTCCAACAAAAGGTGTTTGGTTTTGAGCCTAACCACGAATTCACAGCATCAATCATCACTATCATTTCATCACTGTCACATCATCGCTGTCACATCATCATTGTCACATCGACGTTCTTTTAGGACCTTTTCGAGGATTGGGAAAAGAAAAACGTCTGATGGATAAAAATCAAGAGACTATAGCCGATGATGTAACAATTCGAACCCGCAGTCATGCAGAGTTTTCTGGGTTGCGAAGACTTTGTTGTCCGCAAGAGAACAAGAGTCCTGCAAGAGAACACCGCGCGCGAAGAAAATAATTTTTTCTCGTCCCTAAAACATCCACAATCATGTCATGAGCCCGTCCATGGGACATTCCAAATGCAACCTCAATTTGCCGCAATATTATTCGGCGATTCCGCATTATCGTATCGTAAATTGCAGATACTTTTTCACCTGTGCCAACGGTGAAGGACCTCCCACTCCTTTGCGCATCTGGCACTAAGGCGCTTGCTCGTTTGAAGTCGGCCAACCAACCAGTTTTTCACTGGCGCAAAATACGGAGCATTGTCCCCAAGTGTCTTCTGGATGTCCTCCACAATTTTCTTTGGCGATATTCCCTTCAAATGAACGTATTCAAAAACGGCATTGTTCACGATTTTCTCCATACTCGCCATTTTACATACATAATGATATTCAACGCACTCTAGCGATAAAGCTCTCTCGCTCACGAAATTTCACTTGCACATTCATGAAGGATCCTAATTAAAGCGACTAGTGTCGGTTGCACGAAATATTGCAATAATTATCTCGGGCTAGAAGCTTTTCGACTGTCCTTCGTACAGCGTTAACCTAAGCATCTAAGCAGAAGATGGATTTCTTCTTCTAGGTATTTCTCTCTAGTGGAGCCGGGACTAGCTGCAAGCTTCCGACTGGGGACCAGGCATATGTGGTAGTATAGTATAAGCATATAATGCATGTAAGTGTGTGTGTGTGTGTGTAAGTGAAGAGAAGATCCGAAAGAGGAAGGAAATATCACGCACAGTTTGTTAGGGTACTGATCCGGCATTCGCCTGCTTTTGTTCGTAGAAACCACGGAAAACTACCGATCAGAGCAGCCGGTCGCGACTGAACAGCGACTGAATTGGACTGAGCTATCTAGCTAGTGTCGAAAATCCTGCCACAGTCCTCACTCGAACCTAGGACCTCCCAGTCAGAGGCTCTGCAGTGGCATCAGCTGATGCCCGGAATCACCTCTCCCGGTCAAATCGGTTACAATTTTTACAGTAAATTTTCTCTTCGTATGTATCCAGAAAACGGTATGTACCATTTTCGGCGAACTCTGTATTTTCGTTAATTGCAAAGAGTTAACATTGCAAAAGTAATTTCAATTAGAAAATAGACATTTTTGTTCTTGTTTTAAAAACTCTGTTCTAAAAAATTTGATATTTAAGCAAGGTCATGAACAATTTTTTTAGTAAACGAGTAGTTTTCAAGTGATTTCCACTTGATGTTAATACAAATGTTAACAAAACATTTTTTAAAAAAACATTCAAATTTTTTTTCAACGACTAGGACAATCAACGCTTAAAAATGGTGCAGGAATCATTTTGTTGAACTTTCTGAATTTTTGAAAATTGATTATTTATAAATTAAGAGAAAAATAATGTTTTGTATCACCCCTAGTTTTTTGCCTACTTTTTGTAACAATAGACAACAATACACGAATTTAGTGGCAGGCAGCCATTTTGATTTAAACATTGTAAAATAAAAATAAATAAACGTACTTTGTAACTCTGGTGCTTCGTTCAGTTAGTTTATCAAGTGATGATAATAATTACTAGTGATGACAAAATTACCCGTTACCAATAATACGAAAAGGTATATGCTGTTGTAGCACCATTATAGTTTGTAAATCACATCTTTCTAATTTTTATTATATTGTCTTATCATTGTAGTCATTTTTGGCGTGTTTTATGAAATATAATTAACAGTAATAAAATAATTAACTTGATATATTAATATTAGAGTGTACTTAACTTTACTGTATACGTACGTAGTATAGGAAAGTTATGTAATGCTGCGGAAACTCGATTTCGATATTTTAACTGAAGTACACGGTTTGGGGCCCCCACATGCCGAAAACGTGATGTTTTCAAAACGTCCGTCCGTCAGTCCGTTCGTCAGTTCGTCAGTCCGTCCGTCCGTCCGTCAGTCCGTCCGTCCGTCCGTCCGTCCGTCCGTCCGTCAGTCCGTCCGTCAGTCCGGCCGTCAGTCCGGCCGTCAGTCCGGCCGTCAGTCCGGCCGTCAGTCCGGCCGTCAGTCCGGCCGTTTGGTATCTGCGAACACCTTATTGAATTTCTGAGTACATGTGAATTAAATAATGTCAAATAAAGTTTCTCGAAATCTTTACCGTTTTCGGTGAAAACTAGCTCAAAATTCCGCATTTTCAGAAACGCTCAAACACTGTTTTCTCAAAAACGGTTCCAATTTTTTCCAAACATGTCGAACGGGTAGTACTAATTCCACTCTTTAATATGACGTAAAGCTCATTTGGTGAATTTTTTGTTTTTTCAAAAATTACACAAATGTATTTTTTTAAATATCTCTCACGCTGGTAATATGCACATTTCCAACAATTTGTTAACACTAGTGTATTTGTAAGTGAAAGTACTTAAAATGTACTGACAAGAACTTTAAATTTAGAATTTAAAGTAGCGCTTAAACGCCAGTTTTTTAATTCTTTAAAGAAAATTGCGTTTTAGGACGAGCTTTTACTGTCCTTTAATATTATTAAAATAATATTTTCACTCTACAATTAAGAAACCGAAAAATTAAGAAAATGTCAAAAAAAAGTTCTTTGGGCGGAGATACGTGGGATTTGGCAAAGGTATGTGGCAAGTCCCAGTAGCTAGTCGAGGTCAAAGGAAATAGAAAAATAATACAGGAAAGTCTGTGCCATTCTGTAGTGCCACTTGTTCATAAGTAAGGTTGATGCACTATAACAATATTACTCAAACAATAGTTTACATTATTGTATAAGCATTTTAATGATTTGTTTGTATTCTGAATATAGTATTGACACGATAAGGATTTTTGTATTTCGTAGCCCTGAAGATGGAATTACTTATTCCGAAACGTGGGCCAACTTGAATATTTTTTTTATGCGGGGTTTTGTTTTTCTGCCCAAATCTCATTATCGTCAACTGTCTGCGAATAATTAATAGAACCAGTCTGCAACTAGAAAACTACAGCAGCAGAAATGCTGCCATCAAGTGTTCGGTAAATGGGGTGTCTTAGAGCAACAAAGATTGCTTTTGTGCAACGCACATGTGGATACTGAAGTTTCTTTCTTCCTAGTTGCATGTCATCGGCATAAAAGTGTTGCATGTCGTTAAAATAAAAATACAGTGGAAACAGCAGGTATGAGAAATTGCGGATCAGAATATTTGCATTTTCAATCAAAATTGAAACTTTCATTGTTTTTTATTTTTCCCATTTAATGATGCACAGAATTCCACCTCTTTCATAGCCTAAGAATGCTTAGTTTTCTGCCAGTTTAAGCGTATATTCGAAATTAGTAGTATATATTTTGCCCTCATGATCAGAAGTGATCCACTTTAGAAATTTTGACTCCACTGTACTGGCTCAAACTACTGAGTAATTTATTCACTGCAGTTGACACGCAACATGCAGATTCATTCTAAGTTTTAAAATATCTGAGAGCAGGTGACGCTGACAAAAAAGAGTACTTATAGCCACAAGGTCAGAGAGATCTGAAAGGAAAAGCTAATATCGATTACTAAATTTTAACAACATATATCTCAATAGTTGAAACATCTCAGGAGAGGGAAAATAGGTTGCAATGCTTTCATGACAATCTTATATCAAAATGTGACCAATTTACAACATTTAAAAAAATTGTATTTAATTGAAATGTATCGTTAGAATTATATATAAGATGATTTTTATTTTTCAGGCGACATTATTATCTCCAAACGGCCAAATTTTCGCACACGCGTTGTTTAAAATTCAGCTGTCAATATTCTGGTCGGCTTTTATCAGTTTGTAATTCCCAATCAAAAATCAGATAACCCATCACACGAGGTAATCGGGATTAAACTAGACGTGAACACTTAAGTGGTTTGCGAGTCACAGATTTTCCCAAAGTGCTTGACTTTAGAGCGAAGGAATTGATATAAAAGAACTGCTCAGCAGAAACCTCGTTCAGTTGTAGCGGTTCTTTGTTTGAGAAGAATTTGCCTTTCCCGCCATGAAGTTTCTCATCGTTGTCGCGCTGGTGGTCGCAGCTGTTCAGGTAAATTCCGTACTGAAGTGAAAGTATGAGTGGTTCTTTTACGAGATGGTTTTGTTTTCAGTGTGACGACAAATTACTTGAGACCGGTTGGTCGAACTCTCAACCGTAAAAACATCAGTTAATACCGTTTACTCAGATCTCATATCTTGTTATTCAAATTTTCCATCAAGATACAACAATTATCTTTGTAATAGGTAAATTCATAATACAAATTAAAGTATTTAGTGTTAACAACCAAATTTGTAAGTTTTACAGTAAACTTGCACACTAAAACGATTTTATTGTAGTAGTGAATGAGAGGGTAACTTCACTATCATGCTTTCAAACTTAAATTTGCATTAGAGAGGAATATTTAAAACACAATTAAAATATTGGCCAGACTTCTATTGTAATTATAATTGCACTTCATTAATTTTTTTAATTCTAACAATACTTGTCTGAAAACACAAATGAAAATGGGTGTAAGTATGGTAAATAAAACATTGCTATAGATCGTTGCGATCGCGAAACGATCATCCTCAGAGTTAAAATTGGAATTATCAAAATAAAATTAAATTAATACATGAATTATAAACAATTGGGGATAAGTTAATGCAAATATTATATACATTATATAGACATTGCATGCAAGATACGTAAGCAAACTGGTTCGTACATACCTGAGGAGGGGTCGGGCCAGCGAAGACCATTAGAGTTAGGGGGGAGGGGTTAGGGATGTACACTTTGTGCTAATTTTAGCAGAGGTGAAGACAGTTCAGGGATTTGTTGGTTAAGAGACGTCATGTTCTGTTTTTTTGAGGATGTTGTGTATATGTAGGGATTCTAATATTATTCTGTTCCAATACCTGTTTTCAATTTCTAGAATTTGGAAATTTATGTTTATCACATGTGTGTTTGTTTAAACTTCCACGAAAGGTGAGACTGTGGTAGTGTTGTTTTTCCATGCTTATTCGTGGTCTTTGATTCTCTGTGTGAATTTTCGGCCTGTTTGTCCAATGTGTACGGCATTACAGTTGTTGCCAGTGAGAGCATATACACCGCATAAGGAGGTAGGTGGTATTGGGTTTTTAGTTGGATAGTGTTTTATGTAATGCATGAGTGTTGTTGAAAGTAGTTTTGAGACCGGATTTATTGAGTGTAGCGGCCATTTGAAGAGAAAGGAGTCCTACACAAGGGAGCAAAAGTAATGAATAGTATGCAGAATTAAAATCATTAATATTATATTGTCGACCATGGTCTCATACATTGCGTTCAAATGAGCTTGAATGCCTTCCTCTTCAGTCTCCAACAACGTCAACTTCTCACATAGTTACTACGCTGTGTGCTGGGAGTTCAAAGCTAGCAAAACTAAAGGAATTATTTACAACTGTTTTCGTGTTTGATTCTGACCACCACATATACAGTAATATAAATGTTCTAATAAACAAACGTTCTTACTTTCCAGGCGCATGTTCAGCCCAGTGATGTCATCCCTGTTCCCCACTTGAAAGTCACCCCCGTTGGTAAGAACGCCACATTTAATAACCTTTTCCTACATTCATGATTGTGCCCCGAGATCTACTTATTGAGTTTGTTTCTTTTAATTATTTTTTACGTAGAGGGCGCTCCCAAGTATGCGGACTCTCGCATCATCAACGGCGTGCAGGCCTCCCGTGGCCAGTTCCCGTACCAGGCGGCGCTGTACCTGAACGGCAACGGTTTTTGCGGAGGCTCCCTCATCTCTCAGCGCTGGGTGCTCACTGCCGCCCACTGCGCATTTGGGTGAGTGCTCAATACATCTGTTATGCCCCCAAAATGCATAGGAGTAAACAAGTAACGATATTTTATTTAATTAAGTGAGTAGAACTTCCACGATTCAAATCGTACCATAGACTCCCAATCCTCCATTAGAAATAGTAAAGTTCGTAGCGTAGTTGTTACCACCAGGAGATGTACCAGACCATAGCGCAGCCACTGTATTCCAAAAGAGTTGTACCAAGTTTGTCATAGACAGAATGTACTCGTACACACGCTTGTCAGCACTATACTGCTTAGCTCGCTGACTTCCGATCACATGTCGCTCTTTGATAAACTCGAGAACGCAGTTATAGACGCGCTTCTTACTCCCGTTCCTGTGACTGCCCGTTCCCGTCTCTGTACTTACCAAGCCCCAACAAAGCACTGCCCTGCTGCATGCGCGCGAAATATGGATGTTCCTTCTGATATATGTGACTCAAACTCAGATGTCAAACGCAAGATTTCGACCCAAATTGCCACTGCAGTGGCTCGTTTGTCACTCCACTTTCACGAAACCAGACTTTCCCCTCAATCAACTATGCAGGTAGCACCTCCACTCCCCACACCACCCCTTCTCCAGGGCTAATTCCACAAGCAGCGGGCCACAGCGTTTTTCCACACCGGGCCACACGAAGTGGGCCACCCACTTCACAAGCCCGTCTGAACATAATTCGTGTCGATGTTTTTATTTATTTCGATTTCTTAACTTTCTTGTGGCGGCGATGATTATGATGATGCCTACGATATCGAAAGCTTTTTATTTAACAAATAAAACGCCGGCAAAGACGCTGTTAATTTGACATAGTTGCACAATGTCAATCTGCCGTTCAATGAATTCAACTTGTTTTCAGAGTCGTTAAACACACGTTGGTGAATCACTTTGTTCGATTCTCTACAAATTATTGTATTAACAAAAAATTAGACGAACAATATTGATTAATTTGTCCGCCGTATAATATTACAAAATTCGTTTCTCCGGACATGAATAAGCTCAACATATTCCTCTCATTAATGAAGTGTAATAACCTTGATAGATCAGAATTGTGTAACAATGTTTCACTCTTCGTATTACACTTGATCTTAGAACGCACGTGGGTGCTAAATGAAGTACTTCAACATCAAGCTGATAAAATTCCGATTTAGAAAGAGCGCTGTCGTCCAAACAATCGAAGCAATACTAATTTAGCACTCTGGGCCTCCTCCTTCCTTCGAGGATCAAAAATCGCAGATGGTTGCGAGTAAAGATTCGTGATCGGTGCGAATTAGATAAGATTTTAAATGGAGATTGTATTGTGGCTGTGTTCGGAAGGGTTATGTAAAATGTATCGTCACTCAAAACATTTAAGAATAATCTGTCTAGAAATAGGTTTACATTAATTAATCATTCTGTTCCTGAGGAGTCAAAAATAAAATATAAAATAAATCTTCAAGTTGATTTTTCCCTTATGCAAGGAAAAATGTTCCCTTATGTAAGGGAAAGATTTCGGAACATGTATGCGGGAATGTAAAATATATATTTAATATCCTTCCCTAAGAACTTTCCCGGTTTTTCCATTAAGTGATATTTTTTACGCCTCAAAATGTTCTGAAAAAGAAACTCCTCCCTATGGTGAGAAGCATAGGTCTCCACGCTCATACTTTTCAATCTCAAAGAGTCGATAAATTAGAAATTTGAGAGAAAGTGAAACGAACTTCTTCCTCGAGACAGAGAAAACCGAGTCTATTCTCAATGAAGGACCTAAATATTTTAGTCTTGCACCCGTTCTTCGGCCTGAATTCCGGTCAAGGTTACTCTAAGTTCGTAACGTTCACTAACTACTGATGAAAATAAAATAAAATCTGGCCATCTAATCTAACAAATTCAAGGCCACATTTATATTCGGATACCTCCGGGCTAAACCATATTCTTTAGACTCAATGGCCTCATTCTGCTGTAGTTTAATTTGCAAGTGCAAATAATTAAACTCTACTTCTTGTTTATTATAATGAAAGAAAAAATTAATCAATTCGCGCAGTAATATCCTAATGAACGTAAAATGTTCAATGGTAACAGGATCAACTACAGAGGTTAATTTAAGCAAACTTCCATAAAAGAACCCCTGAACCGATGAGCTCTTAGTGAAGTATCAATTAGGCTTCGCTCTAATGCCATGTAAATGGTACACCAATGTAAATAGTCAGGTATCAAGCCTGTATCAATTATTCTTCATCCTAATTTCATGTATCCTAATGGTCTATCCGTGTATCAGATTTGTACCAACTATCCTTTGACGTAATCCCATGTAGATGGTTTATCCATATAAATAGTCATGTATCAAACCTCCTTCGCCCTAATGCCATGTAAATGGTCCATCCGTGTAAGTAGTCAAGTATGAAGCCAGTATCAATTACGCTTCGCCCTAATGCCTCGTGTTTTATGGCTTGCAGCATCAGCTCGTTCACCGTGTACCTGGGGGCGCAGGACATCAGCTCCGCCAGCGAGGAGGGCCGCGTCGTCGTGACCACGAGGTCGAAGATCGTGCACTCGGGCTACCTCGTCCTCCTACCGCCCAACGACATCGCGCTCATCGACCTGGGCCAGGACGTGCCTCTCAGCAGTAAGTATTCAACAGGCAACAAGCCATGCAAAAGGTGAGGATTTTGTACGACGTATATGATGCAATAGACAGACGAATTGTAATTAGTTCTTGACCTATTATTATCGATATGAGAGGATCACACGTGAAAAAATTATTTCCGAATTTTAAATTATTTTGTTGCCTTGATGTTTAGTACACTTCAAAGGAATAGCTTTGGTAAGTTTCTCTAACGATAGTGCATTCCGCTGTTAAACAAGCTTATTTGAAGTTACATTAAACACGTTTGAAACATCCCTGGTGTTAACGGATGGTTTCCTTATAACAGTACTTCGTCTTCGTTACAGACCTGGTGCAGCCCATCGCTCTGGCGACCGGCGACGACCTCTTCGAAGGAGCCGCTGCCCGAGTCAGTGGATGGGGGAAGACCTCTGATGGTACGTGCCCTTTCTTTTCCTTCTAAAAGGTGATATGTTTACATACTATATTTCCATTAGAAGCAATGCCTTCTGAAAGCTGTATCTTTCAATCATGTACTTTTCATGTTAGACTACTATGAACCAGTTCCATAATCAAACATTTGAGTAGATATTTGTAAATTGTCGAAAAGGAAGAAATGATTTCTAAATCACCTAAATTCCATAACAATCAGGGATTTAAACTGTACTATTTGTCTATTAGAATAATTCCAAGTCACTGGTCAGAGAAGGACGTATTGTGTCTGAAATTTAATTTATTTCTTTAGCAAATAATTGAATATTTAATTACTTTAATGATAGAATGTGCGTGCTTCGTGACGTAGTTTCCATTAAATGTTTCACAAGTAGCGTATTAACGGAGGCAATTCTGAAGTTATTTATTACAGTACGAACTTAATCCGATTTTGAACAATCCTAAAATAAGCTCGCTCAATTACTAAACATTAACACATAATTTACCTCAAAATACACGTAGTAAGTTGTTCTTGCTGGTTTTGTTATGCAGCCAGCAACTCCGTGAGCCCCACGCTGAACTACGTGGACCTGAGCATCATCTCGAACGCCGTGTGCCGGCAGACGTTCGGCCTCCTCAACGTGCGCGCGTCCACCATCTGCGCGCAGGGCGCCGGCGGCCGCAGCTCCTGCAATGTAAGCCATTGCGAAGCCAGACGTGCTCCAGCAGCACATGCTTTCTCGCTTTATTTTAAACGGCTACGCAACATTATACTCCTTCACAAATCACCAAAACTGTTTTCAATCAGCAATATTTTATCTCCGCATCCAGATTTGTTCTCAGGTCTTCCGAGTCTCCACACCAAACACGTACCCTCCACATCACATCTAAGACAATTCTTGGTTTTCCTAGCAATTAGAAAAGTGAAGTGTCATTCGATACGCCGAAAAATTTGAACTCTTGCAACTTTTAAAAATTTAGAGATTTTACCAAAAATTAGGCAGCGCACAGTTTAAAGATTTTTTATGGTATTCTACGGTAAAAATCAATTTTAAAAGTTTAGCAATTTGTGAGAAAATTTCGAAAATGTTGAACTTTATATAAAGTATCCCATCAATCAAACTACCCTTTTCAAACTCGAATTCGTTCATAGTGATCGAGGAATATTAATTTTGGAGAAAATCGCCTGAAAAGTTAAAGAACTCGCATTGGCCATAGACAGTGAGACAGACCTTTTCCCGTGAATCAATTTTTGATTTCAAGGACCCACACAACAGGAATTCTGAATACACAACGTATTAGGGGAAAATGTTACTATAAAAAGAAACAATATTTATTCACTTTTTCATGACCAGGCTCCGACATTACGAGTTTTTATTTCAAAGAATCACCGATTTCTGCCGCAAAAATACAAGGCTTCCTCTTTACAATGTAAACATAGTAAGACGAGAAAGTAAAATAGAGCGGTGGCCGTTACAATTCTAGTGGGACAATCACTGCCGAGAAAGAATTCTAGCGAACGACTGATGCGATCAGATGTTTGTGGGTTCTCCAATTAGTGGCAGGGGAAAGGCGGTGCAGTTCTCTAACAAACAGCCCATGAAGAGCGCGCGACATTTTCCTTCCTCATGGTTGTCCTCTTCTCTCTCCTTACACACAGACTTACGTGCACAATACTACCAACCATCGGGAAACCAGTCGGAAGATTAGAGCTCGTCCCAGCTGGAGAGACGCCCCGCTGAGGGATACCTAGAAAAGGAAAACCTTGCAATCCAAGTGTCGGTCAACGTCAGATCTCATGTTTAAGCGCGGCAGGTACACTGAGCGCGTTCACGAGAGCGTTCGTCCCCTATAGAGCTCATCTGTACCACAATAGACGAGAGTAGGCTTAAATCGTCAGTGCAATCGTAAGAGTAATTCTCGTCTAGTCCACATACGTCTAGTACCTGGTTAGAAAGGACAGAGTTTTATACCCTAAAATTTAGAAAATACTCCTGAAATCCATGGTATTATTCTCAACTTGACTGTAGATATAAGATGTACAATAGTTGCTGTTTATACACGAGAAACTATTCTAAAACACTGTGCATTCTCAGATCTCAGTGATTTTTCTTTAAATTTGTCCATATAGTACATTTAAAAATCTAATTGAGAACAATTCTATTTTCTAAATGCTTTTTTTATTTACTAGTTTATCACTTGATACGATTATACTCTAATGAATGAAAAAGTTGCATGGATAATGAAAATCGCAGATTGATATTACCGTAACGATGAATAACAATTTCGTGAATGACGTAATGCAACGAATGCCCTAGATTGCACTTCTCCCCTATATGCGACCCACCGTTTTATCATTAAATAAAAAAACAGGTATTATAGTTTGGGTAAGAAACAATACATTTTACAAAAGAATCTCCATTAAAAGATATAAAAATTACTTCAGCCTAAATTATAAATGACAAGAATTTGTCAACACTGGTGTTGGCGCGAGCGGACCTGGCGTGCTTCCACCGCCTGAAATGTGTTAGAGCAGGAAAACAATCTGGATTCTGTGTGAATGCCGTTTTCAATTTTCCGATGTGTCACCCACGGTAATTAGCGGCGGTGCGCATGGGATGGCCTTCCCTTTACGCTATCGTGCTTCGAGATCGCTGCTGCCCTGATACTTCGTGTGAAAATGGCAATTATGTGAAACTTCTCGAAATAGGTTAACTAAACGTTAATAGGACTACATAAATATACGGTACTAATGGCTTCTACACCAATTAAAAAATATCATTGTTATAATTTTTGTATCTAGGGCAGTCCAGGACTAATTGATCAGCTCAGTATTTAATCAAAATTTTCACAACGAAAATGAATTAAAAAAGAATAAGGTATATCAATCGTTATTTTCGTTTCCGTTGGCCATATTCGATGCGTATAATCATTTATTTAACATGAATATAGGAAAAATCAGAAAAAATAGACTTAGAAAATGTCTGATGTCCATTCTTTTGATGGATTTTGAACTCATAAAAGAATTAAGTTACGTGTTAATAAACATAAAAATACAATGAATTGTGGAAAATATGAATAACATATTTTAATTTCGTTAACTTGCCGGCTCTCTTTCATCGCTGGACAAACTGAGTTTCCAAGTAAATGTAAAATACATATTTTCCTTAATATATTACAAAATTGTTTGTAATGAGCTCACCGTAAAAATAAATCAATGTTTGTTGTTTAAGAATCTTCTTTCTTTGACAACTTGTCTTGTTCGATTTTCTTCGCATGGTATTATAGGGTTGCATCATTCTTATTTATGGATTTGTAGTAAACAAGAATTTTCCCGGTACATCTTATATATAAATTACAATGTTTGTTTATTTTATTGATATTAATCGTGCTCAACGTGCTGTCGTACCGTTCATCCGATTGCGATAAAACTTTGTCGACATATTGCTTGCACTTCCGGAAAAATATAGATATAGTACGCTGGGAATGTGAACATGCCTGCGCACATAAGACGCGCGTTGATTATTTTATGTAGACTCAAGGGTCCTGACCAGAGCGCTTAAGTCACGGCGCTCTCTAGGCAACCTGCCGCACACTGAAGTACGATTATTAAGACGTCTTCATTACGTATTTTACCCCCTGCGATTGTAAAATTTCTCCCGGGAGACGCAGAGAGAGAAACAAATAGAAACAGAGTCAAAGAAAGAGAGAGGCACAAAGAGACAGAGAGAGAGAGAGAGAGAGAGAGAGAGAGAGAGAGAGAGAGACGGGGGAGAGACGCAGAGAAAGACGGAACCACACTCAAGAGAAATTCTTTCATTTATTGACATTTTTGAAGAGCGTAGCAAAAAATATGATTAACAAGCACGTGCCCAAAAGCATGTAAAGTTTAATACGGTGCAATAGCAAAGCATTGCCGGGTCCACTAGTAATGCATAAATGATACATTGCGAAACGTTTCAATTTCTTTTGATTTCACAGACCACCCACGCCCTTTCCTTCCTCTGCCATGCTCTATTGTCCCCCCTTGCATACAATTATACATTCACTACACCACCACATATTCGGGAGACCAGACGGGAGGTTAGAGCTGGTGTCCCGGCTGGGGTGGTGTCCAGCTGGTGGATAAACTATTCAATCAATCAATCGACACGATATAACATTTGCTCATGTTTACAGGGTGACAGTGGTGGCCCACTCATCGACCTGGAGTCCGGGAAGCAGATCGGCATCGTGAGCTACGGCTCCGTCGACGGCTGCGAGAGCGGTGCCCCCAACGGCTTCGCCCGCGTCACCTCCTTCATCGACTGGATCTCCCAGAACACCGGCCTCAGCCTCTGAAAAGGGCATATGCTCCGAAATATTTTAGAATTGGTTATACCGAAATTAATACCAATTAAATGTGTAAATTTTTTTAAAAACACTATTTTGTTGTTGAAATTTTGATTCTGTCTTGAAATTGTTTTAATAAATTTGTTACTCTTACTATGATGCTTTTTCATAGTTTTTCCTCTTCTTCTCCTTCTTCTTCTTCTTCTTCTTCTTCTTCCTCTTCTTCTTCTTCTTCTTCTTCTTCCTCTTCTTCTTCTTCCTCTTCTTCTTCTTCTTCTTCTTCTTCTTCTTCTTCTTCTTCTAGTGATGTTGCTATATCTACTTTAAAATTATACCGCAACTGCCCGCTTGGAAACACTCCAAGCCTATCCCCTTCCGTTGGTAAACTGCCCAACTTAGTCAGCGGTTGGGCGATGCAACAAGAACGCAAATACTTCTAATGCCTACATGCCCTATCATTTAAACTGCAATTGCCAAACTGGGAAGGAAAATGAGGAAATTTTGAGAACTTATTAAAAAATGAATGATCATGAACAGCATTTCATTACAAAAGGAACTTCTAAGTTACTTATATAACTACGTATATACATAGTTCCATGAAGTGGCCTTACACTTGATTCGGAGAATAGTTCGTTTACAGGAAAGCTTTTTTTCTCGGGTGATGGAGTTTCCAGGTCGGCGGCACGGGTGAGCATCGCCAGGGCAGGTGGAGCCGGCGGACTAACGCCGGTGGCCCGCACAAAGAGGCGAAGCGGAGAGCGTCCACACACGTGTGCTTCACGACGTCTTCACCGGCGACAGACAGACGCTCCCTTCACCATCGGCAGAAATGCGATTGTCGTGTCGGGAGAGAATCGGTACGAAGAGCGCGCGATAATCCCCCTGACATTGCCGTTACTAGCTATTTTGGTTCCGGTAGTTACTAGCTAGTTAGGTTCCGGTATACACTCCTAGCAACATATGCTTCGCGGCCGTGAGTTTAGACAAAACGCGGGAGAGCTCTCCCGGCGTAGCTACACAGAGTACATCTTTGCTCTGGAAGATACGCAGCATCGGCGATGACCTTGCAGCTACATTTAAGCGTTCAACCAACCGCTCCCAAATTTTACTCTAGAAGCTCGCGAAGTTTCACTCTAGAAGCTGTCTTATGTTTTAGTACAGAAGACCCTTCCGGGTTCGCACGCGTATTTACGGGCTTTACGACGAAGCGATTCGGCCTAAGAAATCGGGAAGATCGGGAAGAAGCCTTTTGGGGTTTCACGTTCTCACGCCTTTTGGAATACATCTCTTATTCAGATACCAAGCAGCGGTTCGCCATATAAGTAGGAA
Organism: Gryllus bimaculatus; assembly: GCA_017312745.1. Lineage (NCBI taxonomy): Eukaryota > Metazoa > Arthropoda > Insecta > Orthoptera > Gryllidae > Gryllus > Gryllus bimaculatus. The sequence continues at coordinate 41,989 of BOPP01000486.1, forward strand.
AGGGCGTACGGATAAAGCGAGATATTCAGGCATCCGTCCTTGGGATACAACAAGAACCATGATAATCTATTACCCTGCGTTGCTCAAGCTTTCTTCATACCCAATTCTTGTGAAACACATCTAATTTTCTTAAATCACGGTGTTTAAGATTATTTATTACTTACAAGTAAGTAATTGCTTCAAATGTTAATAAAATATACTAATTTTCTTTACTTTTATTTTACAATACATCGCTAAAAAATTAAACGTTTTTGTGTTACTACTGGCTTACTTCTGTCTTACTTTGGGCTACTACTGGCCTCTAGCGAGTCTATTAGGTACCAGTTCTGCTGCACCGCTTCTGTCCTGTGGCGGAACTTATTAGGAACCAACTATTTGGTACAAGTTCTGCCACGCTGGTCTCTGACAAAATCAAACTTCTCTTAGCTTAGGAGAAACATTATGATTGTAGTGCATTTATTTAAATTATTAATTTTTCCGCATTTGTTTAGTATTCATCTTTACCAAACTTTACAAGGACACTGCACACAATATTGTTACTGAAGAACAGCCTGTACAAATTTCGTATCTATTCATACACTACTTCATTGGGTATTGATGTCAGTTACATGTCGAGGAATTCACTTTTATTATTATAGATAAGTGTCCGCCGAAGATAGGTGTTCACATACAATGCATTTTGCTGCCTTTGTGAAGGTATTCCGGCAGTGCCTAATGTCAACTACAGACAGCAATTACAACTTCTTCCAGTACAGTGAGCAGGGATGTTGGATTCGCAGAGAAGCAAATTTCTCTTGTGAAGCTCAATGGTGAGCGATGTCCAAGGCCGATGTTCCATGAAATTACGTTTAATGAAGAATTGCAGAGCAGCGTGAAGTAATCAAAGAAACGCTTCTGTAGACCGTCCGTCCTTTATCAATTCAAGGAAACTTTTTTTAAAGAAATTGGGGTAGTTTTCAAGACTGATACGCCTTCTTCATTTCGATCCCCTTAGCGCACAGCGATGGTGTAACGGTTAGCGTCGGACAGTTGTACCCAAGTTGGCTGTTTCAAACCCGATCGAAGCCGTAGATTTTTAAGGGCGAAAAAAAATCCTTCTTACGCCTTCCTTTGGAGGGGAAGTAAAGCCGGCTGTCCCATGTTAGTAGATTTACTTGTATGTAAAAGATCCTGAAGCCTAAATGACGCCTCTGAGCTAAATTCAAATAGACTGTTTCTCGCCCAAGAAATACCTCCTTTCTCCGCTAGTTGGTGAAAGGACCGTAGTGAAATTTGCGTGGTCAGACGAAAGAGCAGGCCTAATGGCCTGAGTCTTGCCACGTAAAATAAGGCTTCAATTCAATCAATCAAGTTTAGGATCTCAGAATCGTGTCTAAGTGCCTGAGCCGCTTTCGCAGTTGAGTGTACTCTTTTACAATTTTCGAATAAAGTCCTGTCCCTTTAATGTCTCATCCTTAGCGTCGATCAGGGCTCAGAATCCCTCACATAATAACGATTTCAATAAAGCAGTCAATATGCCTTCTCCCTCTCTGGCTTGAGAATTATAAATGCGATTACATTCAGAAATTATATATTCCTCTTGCGAAATATATCATTCGTGAATGCAACCATTACTTGTAAGTTTATTTGCTCTACACACGACATCTCAGTCAATTGGGACACAAGATTCATCATATTGATAAATGGATCATTATGTATTGTACCTCAGCTTCTAGGTCAATGAACCTTCATCACGATCAGATGTTTCGAATTTCTCTTATCCTTTCGAATGATACTGGACGTATGGTAAATTTAGCTCCATTATTTACACATTTTGTCGGACTTTTCCTTGTTTTGGTAGAAGTAGAACTGGAGGCGTTGAGTTGCTATTTTGTTAGCAGTTCTAAACATTCAAATCTGTTGTTCAATTTTCCTTGCAAATAAGTTTTTTACAACTCGGGAGCGAAAATGTCTAGTTTTCAAATTTTCATAAACTCTCTTTGTTAGATCTTTTATTCATCATTCAGTTATGTATAATAAAAGGGTAGAGAAGAGATTCTAGAGATCAAAAAATGTGCTCAGATTTTGTCATCCATACAATAGATACAGTTTTTGTTTTTTAACGACAATAAATCAAAATTAAATCGAAAGAAAAACTACACCATACTATATTTCACTTGAATTATTAATGATAAGCTTAACTAAATCGTTGTATACGTCACTAATTTACACTTACTCGTATTTGATCTTTTTGGAAACACTAAGAGCTATGTAAAGTCTCTTCGATTGCTGCAGGGATTTCATTCCAAATTTTCATTTTATGATTCAGAAAATAATACTTCGCTACGTCGAATCATTGAGCTCTTCTTTTTTATTTTTTATGTTTGTGCGTTTCTTCCAATTCTTGAAGGAAAGTTCAGCCTTTTGATTACTTTTACCCACGAGGGTTACTTGTTTTACGCTTTGAAGAAGCACAACCGGGCCTTTTATCTACATACACTGAGAACGTCTACAGGTTTCGGTAGGTCCTTTATTTATGAATTTGAATGATTTTCTTTAACTCTGTAGGAGTCCCAACCAACTGTAGTGTATTCAAGAACTGGCCTAAGTAATGATGTGTAGGCGATTTTTTGATTCACTATGTTGATTTTTTGTGTTCTCTTTTCGAAATGTAATTTTTGAATTGAATTGAATTAATGCCTTATTTTACGTGGCGAGACTCGGGCCATCAGGCCCGCTCTTCCGTCTGGCTACGCAAATTTTGCTACGCTCCTTTCACCAACTAGCGGAGAAAGAAGGTATTTCTTGGGCGAGAAACAGGCGATTTGAATTTTGCTCAGGGGCGTCATTTAGGCTTGAGGATCTCTTACATGCAAGCAAATGTAATGACTATCACGCTTTCCTGGCAACAAAATTAACGTGAGACCCCATCCGAGGTGTTTGAGTAATGTTACTTCTAGATATTTACAACTCGATACTTGTGGACTAGCTACTCATTCCATGTAATGTTCCAAGCAAACATTCGTTATTGTTTTAAAAAAAGCTCAGTGATTTCCTTTTTACGTCATTTATCTCAATTTTTTAAGTTAGTCCAGAATTTATCCAATTTGCACACACTAAATGCGATTTAACAAGAATTTCCGTATCCTGCGAAACAATATGAATGCTTTTGAAAAACAATTAGACACGGGAAGAAGAACAGCATCTCTTGCATTCTCTATTGCATCTGTTCTCTTTCGTAAGTATAATTTTTCATCTTGACAAGTAATAGTAATTAGCCACCAACACCGAGACGCGGAGCATCCCGGATAGCCCACAAGACACAAACTGCGGCCACGGAAGCCTACTCACTAAAGTAATAATTCTGCTTTCATAATAAAAGGATTCGTACTTAACCAAAAATCAGTTTGTGTTACGGCATTTGATCAACAAATACGCATCACGAATCTGCGTACTCTTAAGGCTTATTTAATTTTTTTAACCTCTCACGTGCGGTCTCCTAACAGTAATGCAATGGATTTCGAGACGCAACGTCACTGGACAGTGCTGATGTCTACCAGCAGCAGCTCACACTACTTCAAATGATTCTCTTCAAGCATACGTGTCTTTGAGATAAACAGTATCAACATTAGTTTGTAGATAGCGATACTAATGGTACAACGCGTGAAAACCTTTTTTTGAAGCATGAAGTTACGTTGCGACATTATCAGCCAGCATTAACTGCCCAATTTTAAAATAGAACTTCAATTCAGATGACAACTCTCTTCAAATATTATCAACTGTTCAAATATTTTCAACTATCAATTATCACTGACCCAAGAAAAAATCAAATGTATGTCACCTTCTGAAGTTAGAAAAACAATTAATCAATTAAAATCTAGAAAGGCAACAGGATATGATAATATTAGCAATAAAGCCCTCAAAGCTCATTCGGCATTAAGATTAGGCCATTTTCCTAAAAATTGAAAAACTGCTATTATCCTCCCGTTCATCAAACCAGGAAAAGACCCCCAAAATCCATCCAATTATAGACCGATAAGTTAACTTCCAACTCTTGGCAATTTATTCGAGAAGCTAATATATACACGTATAAATAAATATGTTACAGAAATAAAGGCTATACATAACACTCAATTCGAATTTAGAAATAAATACTCAACAACGCACCAACTCCTGAGACTTACAGCTTTCCATCAACACAAACACACCTTAGCACTATTTCTAGGCATTGAAAAGGCATTTGACAAAATGTGGCACCCCGGATTACTATTTAAACTACAACGCCTGGGTTTACCAAACTACCTCTATAAAATTATCGACAGCTTTCTAGCAGATCGCCATTTCCTGGTAAGAATCAATTCTGCCTACTGTAATCAATGTCAACCTACAGCCGGTGTTCCGCAAGGATCATGCCAATCACCTTTACTTTTCAGCTTATACTAATGGGATATCCCAAAACCAGCGGACTCAGAAATCGTCCTCTTCGCTGACGATACCGCTTTATTCACAGCCCACGAGGATATACTCTGCGCTTACGACAACCTTCAGAACGACTTAACAACATATATCACCTGGTCCGAACAGTGGAGAATCAAAATAAACTCGCACAAATCTCAAGCAAAAATCCTCACACTTCGAAGACCACCGACCCCTCCCCCCTCTTCAAACTCAAAATTCAATAATTGAATGGCTTCCCAAACAAACGGCAGTTAAATATTTAGGACTAATGTGATGCAAAATTAACTTGGAAAGACCACATCAAAACAGTTGCAAACAAAACGTATGCAAAAATTGCTAAACTTTATCTTCTTCTAAACTCTAAATCAGCTTTAAGTATTTAATGTGGAACTACAATTTATAAACCGATATTACGACCAACAATCTCGTATGCTAGCCTAATTTGGTGTAATGCAGCAAAAACTATCGAAAAACTACAAATCATTCAAAATAAATGTTTAAGAAAAATAACTAAAGCTCCCTGGTTTATTAGTAACAAACAACTTCACAGAGAATTACGAATTGAGTCATTACAAGAACACATCCTAAAATCCTCGAACAAGTTCTTTGACACTTTTTCAGGATCGCCAGCCACGCCGAACTTTAAACTTGGCAAAAAACTACCCAAAACCAAATAGAATATGCTCACGATTTCGCAAGGATAAACTCAAACTTCCATAAATACTCAACGTCATTAATTCCCAACAGCTATTAATATAAAATAACGTAAATATTTTATTCAATGAATTATAAAAATAAATTCTCATCAAATCAGTTTTTCAAAATTATACACTGAACACAGCCTGTAATATTCAGAACAATTAGCGTGAGAACGAATGGCAAAGTATTATTTCGTAAAATGTTAACACCCCTGAAAGGCAGCAATGCCGAACAGGAGGTAATAAATAAAAGAAATATTATAAATAACAAACGAGCAAGAATTTACTACAAAGAATTGTTGAAGCGCCTCCATTTTCGCAGCAAATTGAAGCCATGTTTTTTGCAGTCAAAGCAGCGCCCTCTGGACAGAGTATTCTAGAATTCCATTTGGCGCTAGTTAAGGCTCGGTGGGAGCGGGCGGCGTGAAATATAAATCCTCTTTCTCTGTGTTTCACGACCCAAAACCAATCATTTAAAACGAAATTACAATATGTAAGGAACGAACTGAGAAACTTCAAAATCACGTCGCTTCAAGCATCGGTTATTGTCATAAGAAAGGAAGCTGTTGATATGATATTGTAGAGCCTGAATGAGAATGTTATTGCAATAAAAAACAAACATCACAAATAAGGCTGCAAACTTGAAAAATGATATATTTGTATTTTGATGACTTCTATTTTTTATGTTATGTGCCGAACATACTGAAGACATTATAAATATTATTAAAAACAGTAATACATTTTAAATGTAGTTAAATGAAAAGATATCAGTGTAGAAATGAGATCTGATACAAATGCAATCTGATGCAACCGCGTTCATTCGTACGTATAGACCGTGTCAAACATGAGTTAGTGTTTTTTAATATCATGATCGTACTCACAAAGGTCGCATGTCCTGGAGTAAGAAGTACATGCACGCAGTCTTGTTTATCTTGAGATGTGTTCAATGTTCAAAGATAAGGATGATACAAGTACTATTCAAGAATCCTCTCAGGCATTATGTGCAGTTAAATGCCTTTCAACAGCCAATGATCATTTACCAATCGCATATTTGGGTGGGTGTGTCACAGTCTCTAGATAAATCTGAAATCGATCCCACTGCAAACAACTCATTATAATAATTAACTGAATATTATATCAAGTGGAATACATAATGGGAGAAAAACACGATCGTTTGTGCTATCTAAGATTCACTAGACGTCCTTTAGCAAAATTATCAATAAATGCAGTTGTTTAAAACAATGCTTATCCCAGGAACTCTTCCAGTCGCCTCTTGCACGTGGATCCGAATCACCCACAGCCATGAAGTCACTCGTGATCCTTGCCCTTGTGTTTGCTGCGGCTCAGGTAATAATGGGATAATATTGACTAATAATCTCTAGACAGTTTTTTTACAGACTCACACCATGAGTGACTATTTCTTCAGGGCGTTAAACTATACAAATTTGCATTACTTTTACTAAGTTGTTTTATTTACGTATATAGTTTTGAATGTTTTCTTTGACAATGCATTATTATTTTTAAAAGAATGATGTTATTTGAAGTACATTTTTTAAAATGAAAAAATGTATTACAATTGAACAGGCAGTAAATTTAAGTTAAAAAAACGGGAAAAAGTATTAGGAGAAAACATTATCTCGAAACGGTATGAATGGGAGGAGAGAAAACTAAGTTAGAATATGGTTTTAAACTAGTACTTGCATGATTCGAATAAGAAGGTAAAAAGAATCAAAAATATAACACTTTTTACAAAGCGATTCAGCAATAGAATTTACAAGCGTCAAAGATCCTATAACATGGTTTAAAAAATCCTCTTTAATCCGCGAAAATAAAGTAGATCGATATTTTCAGGCGCGCCCCGGGCCAGCAGAGTCGGTGGTGAGCCACAGCGATGCCTTCCCCATCCGTATGGTGATTGACGAAATAGGTAAGAACAAGATAAATTAATTGTATACAATTTACATTTACAGCAGAAGCCAAGTTTCTACTTGCTATGTTAGAAATACAACACAGACGAGGCATAGACATAAGGAAAACTAGTGGTGCTTTCAACAGAACATACTTCTCGCATCATTTCTAAGTGCTCCTCATCACTACTACATATATGTAAAAGTGCTTTCAGCTCAAAAAATTCATGTTTCGACTCAAATTTAACTCCTCCGAATTAACTCGCCGTCATCTATACCATTATGGTACCGAAGAATGAAACGATTTGAACTCGGACCGACGCCTAACAATGTACTTGTCTCAACAAAATATTTTCAATTCGCAATTTTTGTAAGTTCGGAATGCTGAGAGTTCGCCAAAAATAGCACTAGCACAATCGTTTTTTACCGTCTGTTGTTACGTGAATACGTGAAGACAATTAAGTTTTTAAGAAAATATTTTGTAGTTTTGCAATGTTTTGTTGTTTCTTTTCGAAAATATCAAGTCAGCCGAAAATGGGACAAGCGCCATATTTTTTACCATTTTTTGATTCATGCGAGGAAAAAAAGTAAAACGTTTAAAAACTGCCTATATATCCCGCAAAATTATGCAAAAACTACACATATTTTTGAAGAATTGTACATGACCTTGTTTCAAGATCTTGCTTTCAGAAACAGATTTCGTTAAGAAAAATATATTGTAAAAAGACGCTCAAAAAATTACACATTTGCAATTTCCCAAAAACTAGGGATTTTAACGAACATACACCATTCTCTTAAGCATCCTTTACGATATCGAAGACGAAGTTTAACGAAAAAAAGTGGTGCCATTTTTGAGAAAAGTTTGAAAATACATTTTAGGCTTCATATAAAGTATACTCAAAAATCAAAATATCCGTTTGAAACACCCCAAACGTACAGTTCGTGCAGATCAATCGAGGAATATCAATTTTGAAGAAAATTGGCTGAAGAGCTTAGGCGCTAGCGTTGACCACAGACGGGCAGAGGCTTTTGCCGTCAAACAATTTTTCGGTATCAAGGATTCTGGCTACACTAAGTGTTGGATGCAGTATTTTACTATGTTTAGGAACCGAATTTATCCTCACTAGTGCCATTCTTAACAAATGTTCTGTATTTTCAAAAATGTTTAAATTTCTAACTATAATATTGAAGATGGGTCAGTTTATGTACTTACTTTAAGGAACTTTAAAAATGTGTTCCTCTTTAAATGTGTTCATGACCATGTACAGTTTTTTGAACAAATGAGTATTATTCGCGGAATTTGGGCTTAAAAGTAACCCAATTTATAAAAAAATACATTTTCTCATCAACCACTCAAAATTTTATCTACAATTCTTCCACGGATAGAAGTCTTAAGAGAATGGCACCATCAAACTCTCTAAATACTCCTAAATTACAAATTTTGAAATAATGCGAGAAAGTATGTGCTGTTAAAGGTTTTTTGTATTGTTTGTCGCAGAGGGCGCCCCCAGGTACCCGGCGCCGCGCGTCATCAACGGCGTGCAGGCGTCGCGCGGCCAGTTCCCGTACCAGGCCGCCGTGTACGCAGGCAGCGGCTTCTGCGGAGGCTCCCTCATCTCCCCGCGCTGGGTGCTCACCGCCGCCCACTGCGCCTGGGGGTGAGCGACCCAACACTTGCCCCTGTTCCAATCACCAGCATCAGCCTTATGCGATGTCGGCCTCTTCCCCGTGGGCGAATGCTGGTCATTGGTAGAGGCTTCTCCACGCCCCTTGGACTAATCCTCCATTAAATTATTTAGTCCGTCACGTCTCGTCTCAGTCAGTTGTCAAGAGGACCGCCAGATAGAATTGCCGAGTACGTGCCTCTCTCTTGCGCGCACCTGCGTCACTACGCAGTAGCCAAAATTGAGAAGGAATAAGGAGATAGGGGTAAGGTTTAGGACGCTTCACAGGAGTTCGATAAACCCCTGTGAAGCATGCAAACTCATTTTGTCGTAACAAATTTCACACGAGGTTCCACGGGGATTCTACGGGAATCCTACGGGAATCAAACCCGAAACCTGAGTGGTGAAAGGCAAGCGACTTCGCCACTGAACCACGAGATTGAGGGAACGGAGGAAAATTACGGTCGGTACTCACCCAGAGCTTCACCGTTCGGAATGGGATAATGGATAGGAAGAGGAAATTTTACTGTCACCGAGAAGCCTTTATTTCAAACAAAATACCCTAACTACATCCATAAAAAACCATCGATGGCCAAGCGTAGAAATACTGTACAGGCAGAAAACCACATTGCTTACTTATATTTCCAATTCTTCGGTTCGATCTTAGGTCCTATTGCGTTTCTTTTATACGTAAACGATATGTCCTCGTCCATTAGAAAAGAATTAATAGTTTTTTTATAAGAATGTTTTTGCAAAAAAAGACAATAAGCAGTAAGAATGCAGAAGTTTCAAATCGGTTTCTAAAAACCAAATTAAAACGAAACAGTTTCAATGAAGGGTTATATTTCAATTAAACAATTGTACACTTCATTGAAAATGAGCAACATGCAATTGTCTGTCGTAAAAATCATATTTGAGGTTTAAGAATATTTGGGTTTCTCAACTCAGTCAAACCTCAAATGGAATATTCATTTAATTAAATTGAATACTATGTTAAGTTCATTATGCTACGCAATTTAAATGTTTACTAATTCAGTTAACGTTTTTGCAACCTGGAGAACCGTAGTAATTAGTTTCAAATATTGTACATACTATATGATGAAATGTAGTTCAAAAATTATAAATACTATGCAAGCTAAAAACATATTAATGATAGAATAGGGTGGTATTGTATTTGAAAAGTGTGTGGGGCAGGCAGGTGGCCGCGCGAGCAAATTTACGACATGGCCCCAAAAAAACATTCCCCTAAGCTCGAGGCTGACGCAGGAGCGGGTTTGGGTTCCTATGGGTTCTCTTAAGCGACACGATGCGCAACTAATTTGGGACAGGGGCTGGAGGGGGCGCGAGAGAGCGCAGCTGCGTGATACAATGTTTTCACAATTAGTAATGCAATGCAGTATCAACGGCTCATTACAAGGTATCCACGTATAACACATGTGCGTTACTTTACAAAACATTTCCAAATGAGATGAAACAAATCAGTATACAAGTTTAAGTATCGAGAAAATTATTTTCTGCTGTATAACTGTTTCTAAACAATTAGATACTATACTGACCGTCAAAAAATATTTGTTTTAACGATGATATTTAAGTAATTAGTTAAAATGTGAGTTATATAATTTTGAAAATTCAAATACTGCCTGTAACAACTGTGCGTCAGCTTCCAGGCCAACGACCCTCAATCTCGAAAATATTTTACATCCTGTTTTCCTGATCAATTGAGCAACTGCTGAGATGGTCCCTTGTTTTCCAGCTGAACATACATGTAGCTTCATTCTGCGCAGGGTATGTTGTGCTTTCCTTTTGCTGGTTGGAGTAGAGGCAGGTCTGTGCGTCGCTATTTTGTTTGCAAATTAAATCAAATTTTTAATTGGTTTACCGTCGGAAATGCATTGTTTTCTGTAACACGGGAGTGAAACTTTGTAGTTTCCAAATGTTGCAAATCCAATTTTGTTGTTAATTGTATTCATCATTCAAGTATTCTAGAAAAACAGTAGAATGGAAATTCTGAATCACAAGAAAACGCGTGCAGATCATAATTATTCCAAGTACATCACATACAGTTTCTACTTTTTTGACGAAAATAAATCAAGTCAAATAAATCCCCTCAGTTTACACTGAGATGACAAAGATCATGACAGTCGTGCAGGATCTCCTTTTGCCCGACGAAGTGCAGTAATTCAATGTAGCATGAACTCAACGGAAGTCCCCTTCAGAAATATTGTGCCATGCTGCCTCGGTAGACATCCATATCTACGAAAGTTTCACCAATGTAGGATTTTATGCACGAACTGGCCCACAAATGTTCGATGGGGTTGGGGGATGGTGTGGCTAACGTTTTCGCTCGAATTGTCTAAAATGTTCTTCAAATCAATCGTGAACAATTGTGGCCCATTCACATAGCGCATTGTCATCCATTAAATTCAATAGTTGTTGGGAACATGAAGTCTATGACTGGATGCAAATAGTCTCTCAAGTAGCTGCCTATTAACATTTCCAGTCATTGATCGGTGTAGTGGGACAAGAGGACCTAGTCCAATCCATGTAAAAACACCCCACTCCATTATGGAGATGGATTTATTAACTACACGGACATGTAGCGACCACTGATTGTTTACATTTGGATAAGTGTAGGGGAACACGACACGTAAGGCCAACTCGAGAACACACACACACATATCCACACCAGGCGGTTTTCGAACCCGCGACCCTTCGCGCCGAGGAAGCTACGGCCCTACAGCCTTTGCAATCTAGGCTATCCAGGCCGGATACAGCTTTATACAGGAATAAAAACGTCACAAGTTTAACCAACTGCATCTGATCAGCACCATTTTGCATCTGATCCCTAACGTCCCTCCATTAACGAATCCACTCCGATAAACTCACACTCTCCATAAGTTTTGAGAACAAAAGCGGAACATACGTAACGAAGGCGAACTCGGGCATTCCACAGACGGATTTGATAGTGCTTTGTTTTACTTTCTTACATTTGTGGGAAGTTTTTTTAGTAAAGAAACATAAATTCTTCACTAACATAATTTTTTCCATACCTGGAAACCTCGAATATTATTTGGCGCGAAGTATTTCTAAAGATGAAATGTGTGGCGTGAGTATACTAAGAAACTTCGAAACAAATATTTTCATGCTCCCTCGATTACTTCATTTTAAGTCAGTTTCTTCATTAAATTACGTGAATTCTTTTTCTGTTTCTCTTTTCTAGCAAGCTGTTCGGAAGCAAAATATTTGAGCATAAAATGCGTTGGAATTATGCGTGGCGCAGATCCAAAGCAGCTTAGTTTAAACGCGGAGGCTGAAGATCTGAATCTCGCCGCCAACTTGCATATGCAAAGCGTAAAAAGTCACTCGTTCCCTCGATTCTTATTCCTCACCAAGCCTTCGGAGAGTGAGAAGGCAATCGCCATGTTTTCTGTCATGGCAACATCTGAATGTTTGCGTAATGATGAATCCGACCAAAGTGCATTTAGAAGAGACGTACTATTTTATTAAATTTGAATTTAATCCATATTAATTTAAAGAATATTAAACAAAATTTACTTGTGCGTAGAACAAATTATTTTTGAAGTTAATTGAAATTTTGGTCTAGGTTTTTACTGATCTTTAATAGCCTTAAAATAATATTTACTTTCAATTTGGAAACAGAAAAAATTACGAAAATGTAAAAAAAATTACTTTGTATTGTGGTATATGGCAGTTGGCAAGAGTATGTGGTAAGTCCGAATAGCTAGCCGAGACAAAAAGAGATAGAAAACTAATAGGGAAAGTTTTGTGCCATTCTGTAGCACCATAAGTTTAATTTTTATGTTCACCACCACGGAAAACTGCCCGACACAACGATCTCAAAAACATTCATTTAATACTGGCAAAAATTAAATATTGTGATGGATTAAGACAAACATTTTAGGAGATTTATTTTTGCCGCACATTTAGTTGGAATTCTTTGACCTACCATAAGAGTGACATGACACTCTGTCCATTTCCTCCTTCTTCTTCGACGGTTTCTACCTCTAAGAGTTTGCAGTTTTCAATTTCCAGATTTTTCGGTCTCTGCTGGTTGGTCTTATCTCGTAAAGAGCTGTTAGGCTTAAGTACGTACATACATATTTTTCGGTCTTGCCATTGACCTTCCTCTAGTCCTTTATTTTCCATTATTTCCCGTATATACGCCTTCCAAGTCAAAACACCTCTGTCTCTTCTACGCATTATTTCAGGTATCAAACTTAAAATTTAATTTGGCCAGCTTTTATTTTTCATCATCTGTTCATGTCCGTACCATTTATTTTCTAGTCTTCTGGTTATGCTAGTTTTTCCCGCCCTTTAAAAATCCATCGATCCCTGATCCACCCAAACTTATTTCGGCGCATAACAAGTTTAGGAAGCTTATATGACTGCCATGCCCGGATACTGCAAGCGCGCTGTGCCCCGCAGGATCTTCTCGTTCACGGTGCACCTGGGCGCGCAGGCCATCAGCGACGCGCAGGAGGAAGGCCGCGTGGTGGTGTCGACGCGCTCCAAGCACGTCCACTCGGGCTACACGGTGCTGCTGCCGGCCAACGACGTCGCCGTCATCGACCTCAAGCAGGACGTGCCCCTCAGCGGTAGGCGAGACGCACACGCGCACGCTCACACGCACGCCCACGCCCACGCGCACGCCCACGCCCACGCGCACGCCCGAGATCGACGCGCGTTTTCTTGAGTCCTCACTTCGCTAGATGCGAGAGAAGGAGCGGGCATTCATATAATATCAAATATGTAACTCGTTTTTTATCAAAAAGAGTTTTTGTAAATCAGATTTTGACAAGAACGCTTCTTGAGCCATTATTTTTCAAGATGCGAAAGAAGAGAGGGATTTGATTATTTCGAGATCAGTAATATCACATCAAATATGTAGTTAATTTGTAATATTGTTTGGAAAAAAAGTTCTAAACCCATACGTAATGACGTCGAACATACAGTAATCCTTCTAAACTAGTCATTGCCTTTTTATCCCTTCGGCCAGGAACTCGACGCCGTTCAATCTCCGGGCTTCCCAGATTGTCACCCATCCAGAAACCCGCGGGAGCTCAATTTGCTTAACCTCCGTGACTTCACGGTGCAGGGTTAAGCAAGTCGGCTATGGACACCGGTTCTCTATTTTTCGCTGGTTATCTCGCCTTTTCGATGAATAGTTCCTATGGGAGCGATTTTTTCTGGTTTTCCGATTTTAACAAAAAACGCACGTTCTCATTTATTCATAATTCAACTGTTATAAAGTGGTATGTAGTCCGAGGCTTAAGAAAATATGCGCCATTAATTCATGTAGGTGTCTCACAATAAAAAAATGTTACAAACGTATAGGACGCGCAAATGGTTGAAGATCCCTTTTCACTAACGTGGTTATGAATCTGTAATATTAAAGTCACACGTAACATTTTCCCTGATACGTAGGCAACACATCTTGCACTGGTGCTTAGCGGGCACTTTCAATATATTTCGGCGCAACCAAGTTACCTACCAATCAGGGGCACATATCATATATACGTCTTAGTTATATGATATTGTGACGTCATGGATACTCACAGCGACCACAGACACAGAGCTTTCATATAACAAATATATTTATTACCAAGAAAACAAAACAAATATATACACTTAATAATCTACTTACACCCTACCTCTGATAGACCTACTATCCCCTGATCGCGGGAGCGATCCAAACCCGATTGAAGATGGTTTTGATTGTGGCATTCGCCACTCCTACTTTTGAAGCGCGCACAAAGCCTAGCTTCCGTGACCGGATGTCACGCTGGGACACAAAGTCCGTTCTGGCGCACCAACGGCTGGTTTGCCTCGATCGCAGGAGCGATCTTATCCGATTGAGAATTGGCGTGAATCGTGGCACTCAACCACTCTTCACCGCGGAGCACGCACACAGCATCGCTCCCCCGTGACCGCAGCCACCCCAGGACCTAAAGTCCGCAGGCTTCGTCAACTAGTGACTCGAGCCTCGCGAGCCTGGCTCGCATATGCACCGTCGTGGCGCCAAGTTTTGTGCACACGCACGAGGTTTTCCCGCTGTCTCCAGAACCCACCCACTGGCTCTGTACACTCTGTTATATAGGCGAGGCCCACGTGACCTACTACGTCACGCCACTCCCTCGCTTGTTATAACAGTGAAAAGCTTCTATAAGCCGGAAGACGCCAAAACCTTGTGTCTCCCGTGTCCGCGTTCATGCCTTTACAGAAAAACCCTTCTTCCTGTGGCGAGGCTAATCCTCTGCCAAGCGTCCCCAAATAGATGCCACAAGGCATGCTGGCTAATACGTTACAATTTACCACATGTCCATTGGCAAAATTATGTATAAATATGTTTAAATAATATACAATATATGTAACATTGAACTTCAAAATCACTGTACTGTGCTGAAATGGTGAACAAAACAGCATTTATCTGAAAAAAATGTACTAATTCATCGTTTACAAATTATTATCTTACAGGGTTGAATGGCGAGTTCTGAAACTTTGTAGTCGAGGAAGTCCTGGTTACGAGTTCAGGCAGTTGTGAATATTCGTTCCCAGTTACATCAAAGAGTCGAGTAAACAGTCTGCATTAAAAATCTACAGTACGCTCGATCTGGTCCAGCCAGCTGTTTTAATGAATTCTGTCGACTGTTCATGTGCGTAATAAAACTAAACCATTGTTTTGTTATATTCTCTCAATGAAATTAGGGAAACAAGAGATCAAAGGCTTTCGTAGTTCCGTTATTCACGTTATATCATTGTAATCCTCGTTGCAACCCAGAGCATTCAATAATGGATTTTGGATGTAATAATCTGGTGATACGAAGCGAACACGGAAAGTATGTACGGAGAGGTATTTTCCTGTCCACAGACTTGATCCAGCCCATCGTTCTTGCGACTGGCAGCGACCTCTTCGTAGGCGCAGCTGGTCGTGTCAGCGGATGGGGAAAGACCTCTGATGGTAAGAGAGACCTTTCGAATAATGGCATTTAAATAAGGAAATTTGGGGAAAGACCTCTGATGGTAAGAGAGACCTTTCGAATAATGGCATTTAAATAAGGAGTTTTAAGATAGATTAGATTAGATTTATTAATAATTCTGCAACTACGTTTGAGAGCTTGGTGGCAGAATACGTTAACGTAGCATTACAGAACTTCACAACTTTACAAAATTTACAAACTTTACAAATCAAAGTGAACACTTACATTCTTTTAAAGCATTATACTTCACCAAATTTCACTTCACCGCACTGCAGATCGTTGAACTGTATCGTCATTCTTACACATTCGTTTTCCTCAGTTTCACAACGCCATATGTAGCCATATATAAAACAACGCCAAATAGAAATGGAAGATTATAACGTGAAGGGTTTGGCTATCTATACTACACTCCAAAGATAACTTGTTGCAAAGCATGGAAGGTTAGTCATAACCATCATCAATAGCTTAAACTCAACTTGGAGTAGAATCAGACGAGAGTATCTCGATCATGTAAAATTGCGTGAAAACGAAAGATATCTTTCTATTTTGTAAAACTTACGCCAAAGGAATGAGATGCACCTTATATAAACCACTTCCTATTGGCTAAAGTTTAGTGAAGAACAGAATGAACCACGTATAGATATGAACTTGATCAGGACACAAAATATTGTGGCCTCAAGGTAACGAAATAAGCTCGCAGTCACAAACTATATACACCCACGTTTATTTACAAACATTACTACAAGAATTGTGTGTAAGTAATTAGGAGGGACTGGATTTCAATGCTACTTCAGCTTTCCACAATAACCACTAAGTGTGCACACTTGGTATACACATGAAACACCCCCTTTTCCAATTATTAGTAGTTACTCGTAGCTGTGAGGTTCCTCTGACTATGGTATATTCGCTTCTCGTTACCCATAGCTTACTTATACGCTGACTTTGCGTAATTGCAGTTACTCCACCTCGGAGCTTTACCGTGCCTGTATTACACGCGCAATTTTTCTTGAACGATGGATTGAAGACATACAGGTAGAGCGGGAGTATTAGATATGAAATCGGCCACTATATTTAATAAAGCAATGCCAATCTCTGAAACTTTCACAATAATTTGCGTTTTAACTTTCTCAGGAGTTCGAGGTATCTCCTGTGATGGATCTTCACCTGCTTCGGTCATTTCGTAAAATTGTTGGAAAAAAATCACGGACAGAACTTCTCTTCATCAGAAAATAGTTCTTATTTCGCGCCAGTGGAGATGTGTTTTGAATGTCGTCATCAGCGCTCGCTGTGTGATTTTGCCTTCAACTGTGCCAGAGATATTATGCCAGAGAGCATAATAATAATATTAAATTAAGCAAGGTTATCGTTCAAGAAAAGTTGCGCGATTAATAATTGTAATACTCACGTCTCGTCTCCTTGGGCCGGCAGTTTTGTGTCTTCAAGTGGGATTACCACAACGCGTAGCCCCGCCTGGGCATCAGGGGCGCTAGCATATACTGTCGGCCACGTGATCACTTCCGAACCGTCTGTAGGGGCATCTGCCTAGGCATGACGTGATAGCCATTGCTTCTGCTTGCACCCTACCTCCCTCAGATGGATACTTTTAGCGGCGCCTCGTATCACTATAGTCAAGTATATCATGATATGTCTGCCTGCTTACTTTCGGAGGAATGGCCGCCAATGTGACGTTACAATATGAAAGATCCATCGTTTTTTTCAAATGTGTTCATTCCCGAAAAACCCTTAAATCATAATTAGAGAGTTGATGAGTAGTTAGAATGTATACAAACTGACGTGATTTTTTTTTTTACTTTGTGCTATGATAGAGGTCGAGTCTCCGGGGTACTTTTGTAATAACAGATTATTCTATTTTACTTTCTTGATAATATTTCTCGCCCAGGCTAACATTTGGCCGTACCTAAATGCACATAAAAGCAAATACATGCCTGCCTTATTCATAGTTTGTGCTTTTGAGTTATTCCTAGACTACTAACCGTTAAAATAAGGTGAATAGTAGAAAGAAAAATTAGGTGTTAAAAGTTATGTTTTTTAATAAACTTAAAAAATACAAATCAAACAACAGGTATTAAGAAATTTGAAAATTATTTCAGCATCTTATATTTTAAATGGAGTAGGAGAAATTAAGAACTTAAAATTAATCCTTAACCACACCCGTGTAGCTCTTTGTAATGTATATACAGCATAGAACAACCTAAAAAAATAATTAAAATTTGCTTTCAATGAACTTACCGTATTGTTTTGTCCTTGTTCAGCCTCCAATTCCATCAGCGCCCAGCTGAACTACGCGGACTTGATCGTCATCTCCAACGCCGAGTGCCGCAAGACCTTCGGCCTCCTCAACGTGCGCTCCTCCAACATCTGCGCCCTGGGCAGATACGGCCGCAGCTCCTGCAATGTGAGCGCCAACGCTACAGCACCATTGTTTGTTCACTCTACGTAACGAAGTCTCGACGTTATAAACACCCCAGTATTGAGAATTCATTATAATATTTTAATCCCACGTCTTGTATCACGAGATTCCGTAGCGCAGAGGAACGGCTCAAACTTCGTGAACCTTATCGCTAGCGTTAAAATCCCACTTCTAGTAAATATTTTTTTTAAACATTTTTAATAGTAGACAATACACTGAATCTAATGACGAAAAATAATTTTCATTCAAACGTTTGAATTTTCAAAGAAATAAAGATATACATTTCTTTCGAAAAATTATGCTTTTTTGGTTTTAGGATTTTTAAAGCTATGGCTGAAGTGAAAGCAGACGTTACTAATAATGAGAGACAGTGTGCAGTTGTAACATCACTAGCTTCATCAATAATCCAATCCTATATTCCGGTGTATTTCCTATGCTGTCTATGCTATATTTTATGTGTGGTTGCGACAGCATCCGCTACAACTGCACCAATCCATTGTGTCTGGGTTCTCAGTTGTGGGGTTTCTGAAAACTGTTGCTTTGCGAAAAATTTGCTTTGGGCTGTGCTCAGTTTTGGTCTTCCTGGAAACTGTGTTTATTTCGGAAAATTTAATTTCGGTCCGTGCTTAGTTCTCGGTTTTCTCGAAACTGTTTTCCTTAGGGAAAACTTAGTTTTGAGCAGTGTTTAGTTTTGGGCATTGTGAAACTGTAGAATTCAGGTTTCAATGAACCAGAAACTGTAGAAGACAGGTTTCAATGAACCAGAAACTGTAGAACTCAGGTTTCAATGAACCAGAAACTGTAGAAGACAGGTTTCAAGGAGTCACGCCAAAACAAACAAACAAACATACATAAAATGTATTTTATAATTGTTGACAGGGCGACAGCGGCGGGCCTCTCGTCGACCTGGCGACCGGCAGACAGATCGGTATCGTGAGCTACGGCTCCAGCGCCGGCTGCGAAAGCGGTGCCCCCAACGGCTTCGCTCGCGTCACCTCCTTCACAGACTGGATCTCGGAGAAGACCGGCCTCGCCTTGTAAACGAGGAAACGCAACTCAGAAGATGCAGTACATTTAAAGAAGGAACTCGCAATAAAAACCACTTGCATTTTTGTTTCGTTATTAATTTTCTAATGTTAAATGTACCTGATAAAGTATGCATCAGTTCCTCATATTCCTATCCCCGCTTTTTACTCCACTAACGTCCAGACATGGAATGTTTAATGTGATCCTTTGTTGTTGTTTTTTCAAATTATTATGATCTAGCTGTTTGTATCAAGTAGCTCACCCCAACATGGGTTCACATTGATGGAAATTTCACTTTTGACCTTCATAGTTTCTGCCAGAGATCGGTCCGTCCCAGTCATATTTATCCTTCCCTTGCATCATTCTCATTATTGAATAAACACCCAATCTCCCATTACACTCTTCCACAATAGCAACATCTTATATCGAATTTTGGCATGAATCTAAGCAATGATTGAGGTTATATTTCTGTATTCCAACTAGATTTTAACATGCGTGTAGAAAATGTAGGATGGTATACACGGGAAACATGATGTTACGTTGTAGAGGAATATACGGGTAACTTACAGGAAACTTGTAGGGAAATGTGGGAAACATTTAGGGAAAATGCAGCAAACGCGTGACGAACACGCGAGTTACACGTGAGAACATGAAAAGGAACATTACAGTAACTGTGGAGAACAGGCTGGAAGAGTTACGTTTATAAGCCGTATTCTACAAACGAACTTTTAGTGATGTTTCATTGGCACTCACTATAAGAGAACTGACTGATGTGGTACACGTAATTACTAAAAATATTAATTTCAACGAATGAAAAGCAAATTGATAGTAACTGCAAGGTTAAAATAATTGGCAATAACTCAAAAAATATTTTGAAGATCTCGTTGTTTAATTTAGAAATAAAAATGTATCTCGAAAAATCGATGAAAATACGTATATAAGTTGGAAGTACAAAATAACAGCACATTTCTAAACAACATATCTGATCGGCATTTAACAAACACAACTTGTAAATAGGTTTTTCCTAAAATGATTATTTGTTTCAATTTCTAGCCTTGTTAACTGAACCGACAATATTAATTTTGCGACCGCGACGCTGCACGGAGATGCCGCTGGTCTGTCGCCTCGCGCACTGTCGCGGCTTGTTAAGAGTCCGCAGCAGCGCGACCCGGGTTACGCGAGGGCTGAAAGGGCTGTTTGGCCCATTGCGTCCAAGAGGGAGCGCTATAAAAAGGCGCCGTAGCGGCTTAATGAGGGGAGACGGAAGTAGAGGCAGCACGTAGGCAGTGGCAAGGGCGATGGCCAGGAGAGTGGTTCCCTGGCCGCTCTTAGACCGGGAGAGGTGGCTCAGGGCAACAACTAATGTCATAGCAGCGGGATGTTTTTGGGGTTCCAGTTCTGACGGTGGCAGTATTTTCAAAAGCAGATTTTGGGCAAATAGCTAAGTCGAGTTCTGCCGCTGTCTTGAGGAAAATTCTAGCATCCGGCTGCTCTGATCGGTAGTTTTCCGCGGTTTCTCCGATCAACACCAGGCGAATGTCGAACCAGTACCCTCCCAAATGGCTTGCGGATCGCGGGTGATCTTTCCTCTCTCTTCCTTGTCATATTCTGACCCTTTACACACACACACACTTACATACACTACACTTCCGCACATAACGGGAGAACAATTGAGAGTCTAGAACTGATCACGGCAGGGGCGGAGTCTCGCTGACGGGAGATACCTAGTTGGGGAAAATCCCGCTAGCTGAAGGTAGGCTGATGCCGGATCTCTCCATCGAGCAGAGCAAGATCACCTCTACTTTCGGAGCAAAAATATCTCCTACATTTTCGGGACCAATGACCTTAGCAGTCGACGCGCTCGGAATCACTAGTAATCAATCATGCACACTTAGGCCAGCAGGAAGATTTCACTGAGGGTAGCTCTCACCCTATTTACTACCCGTCCTAACCTGAAGGTATTGCCACGTATAGGATAACAGTGTAATGAGTGAAATGTAAACAATTGTCAATTAACATTGTCAGTGTCAAAAACACTGTCCGTGTTAACTGCAAGCGTTTTCACATGATTGAAGGGGCTGTTGTGCACTGGCCACAAATGCCACCCGTTTCGAAACACCGTAAGGGTACAAAGAGTCAGGAGTGATGCGGCGCGGTTTGGCAATGGCGTGACGTGGCGTGACGTGGCGTGGCGTGGCGTGGCGTGGCGTGGCGTGGCGTGTAGCAGCATGGCTTCGCGTAGCGGGGGCAGTCCTGGCGTGGCGTACTGTGATGAATCGTGGCCGGGCGTAGCGTGACTTTACTGTGATGAATCGTCGCGTGGCGTGACCACACGTGCCATGGCACAGCATGGAGCGAAGTGGCGAAACACGACATGGGATAACGTAGGGAATAATGGCATGGTGTGGCGTGGAGCGGCATGGCGAAGAATGGCTTGCCATGGCGCGGCGTAGCATGACGTGTGGTGGTGTGGTGTGGTGTAGTGTTGTGTGGGGTGGGATGTGTTGGCATGGCGCGGCAGGACGAGACGTGACGTGGCGAGGCGTGGAGGGCTCGGCGTAGCGTGGCGTGGCGTGGCGTGACGCA
>BOPP01000486.1:63801-163952 GCA_017312745.1 Gryllus bimaculatus
GGTGTGGCGGGGCGTGGCGTGGCGTGTCAAGGGCAAAATCATAGAGGAAGCTGTGCAAGAGATGCTGCAGCTTGCTCACCCTGCTGCGCCTCGCACTCCGCGCTGCGCTGCGCCGAGTCCTGTTTGCACTCGCTGGTCGACCACCTTTTGCGGAGCCGACGCAAGCCTGCGGACACGCTTCGGCAGACTAGCAGCCATCGCTCAGTGATGTCATGACACTATCTCTTTCAATTACACGAAACGTGATATGTGGGCAGCTGTGAACCATTCATGCAATAGTTTTTTTTACATAAACTCGTCACAAAATACCCTTTTTTATAAATTTCTTTAAATTTTCGCCTTTCTTTTAAACTTTCTTAAGGTACTCATACTTTACCGTCAAATCAATATACTATCGTCTTAAGATTTCAGAGTCGGTTTTAAATAATCATTAGTATTAAAGTTTCATAACAAGAATTGAACTATTTGTCAATAGTTCTAATGCTAACTATTTGTTAAGTGTACAAATACATGAAACACATCTTTTATTCACGAAATATTAGTAGCTTGGGATAAAAATGCGAAAAACTGGAAAACAATAGTTATTACTTTTATTTGAATAGTTCGTTTATTTGTGACGGAAGAAGCAGTTCATTGATTGTAAAACTTTCTTGCCATATTGCCACGTACTGCTGTGAAGGCATCGCATTATATTTGGTTCACGCGCTCCGGTTGATATATTGTGCTCGTTCACAGACGTGTTCGCTCGTTAAAAATACAAAAAAACAAACAAACTAACAGAGGAGATGTTTGATAAAATTTTATGGCTCGCTACTGAATACAGTGAAAGAGTGTAAATAGAAAGGGGTTCTCTATAGCTAAATTCACGTTCTGAAGAAATCACAAGAAAGAAAAAATTATTCTTTTCATATCGTGAAAATGATCAATGGAGGATTTACTAGAAGTATTTTTATTTTTACGTTATCATTAAAAATCAAAAACAAATGACTGTTTAAAATATAAAAAGATCTAAAATAAATAAATAAATAGAATGTAGAAAGAGTTAGTATATTGGTCACTAACAATAATTGGTAATGAATGTTGCACACCTCTAGTGAATGCTGCATATATTTCCCTTTGATAAAATTCGACAGTCGTGACACACATGTCGGCTTGGAGTCTCCGTATTGTACTCCCCGCCACGTCGCATCGGCCCAGTTCGCAGCGCGTCCACCGGTGTCTGTGTCGGACGGATAACAGGCGTCGAATCCATCAGACCATGTAACGAGGAAGGATGTAGCAAGCAGGGAGAGGCATTTTTTGCCTAGGTTTTTTTTGCTGCATTTGTGTCATGTGTACGAGCTTGGTGGCGGTAGATGGTGAAATAAAATGCAGGAGAAATGAGAAACTTCGCCTTCGGTCGCCGCTGAGGGAATCAAGTACCTCAGAGGCCGCCGTTGACGTCCCAAAGCCAGGAAAAAGAAGAAGGGTTCCAGGTCAGGTAAACTCTCTTCCTGAGTAAAACGAAACTCTGCTCAGAGAACCGTGTAAAGCGTCGGAACTTCACACAATATGACGGGAAAGAAATAGGATTCAACGAAGAAAGAAACAAGGGAAAATGGGAATAGTGACGTGAGATGTTAAATCTTGGAATAGCAGAAGTCTGGAAATAATTATGGATTGCAGAGAAGGATTTGAATAAGAAGGATTTAAAAGAAACAAAGAAGAAAAGTAAAGACACTTAAGTCATAAATAACTTCATTCTGACCTATAGTGAACGAAGTAAAGATAAAAGAGTTACTGCCGAGGTAGGAACACTCCTGCACAAAAAATACCAACTGTGAATTGAAGAAGTAGATTGTGTTAACGAAGGGAGACTTATAACAAAAAAATGAATTAAGTGTGTATTCTGATAGTGGGTTTATCCGGGTTTATTTATAATAATAATAATAATAATAATAATAATAATAACAACAATATCTTCGCCGTACTGGTCATGCCAATCTATTAAGAATTTATTCACGGCCTATATATGTATGAAAATTATAAATCCTCTTCTTCCTTTTATTTAATTATCATACTATTCTATATGACGCCTGCGTTTTCACGACCACAAAAACAATTATAGGTGTGGTGATACGTACCGACTCCCGATGACGAAATATTTATGTGCACGGGATTACTTATTCAAATATAGGCTCGGGAATTCACTAGGTCATCCACTAAAATAAATTTACTTACAATTTGCCGATCAAATACAACGTTTATGCAGTAATGTAAAGAGATAAATACATGCTTACATAATATTCTTCTGTTTTGTAACTATAAACAAAGGTGTTCCAAAATTCCTCCCATTTCTTTACATGATTTGGCCAAATTATTTCCCCAATTACAAATGTATATATCTTAAAAATTTAAAACACATCTTGATCTTCCTACATTATTTTCTATTCATCCTATAAAATTCTTCAATTCTATATAATTAATATTTTTGTTTATACATATTATGTGTATGTGATGAGTAGATAAAGGTATTTACATAGACGATGGTGTTAAGTAGCAATAAAGCAGCTGGTTTAAAGAAAAAAATATTTGTGCAACATAAATCATTGAGGAAAGACTCTAAAACCCAAGAATCACATTGAGAGAAAAGGGCACCACCGTACGAATTTATAGAACGGGCAAAGTTAAAAATCAAAATGTCACTTTTAAAACCAATGTTTTCTACAATGCTACAAACACCTCTGCAAGAAGCAAAATTCAAAAGTAACAGTGGACACGAATTGTAATAGCAGCTCATCTGAGACAATAAAAATGCTTTAGATATTTTATAGGATTATTATTTTGATTTTGTTTTGTTTAATAACAAAACTTACCAATTAAATAATGTTCTGGACTGTAGTGTCATTAGTTTTGCTGAACCACCTCAGAGGGTGGCATTTTCTCGAATTGACCAGGCAGTAAAGTGAAATAAAAATCCGTATAGTTACACAATAATTTTCAATGATACAAAAGTTTCCGAAACAAATCTCCATTTTAAGCTTTGCACTGTCGGGTAATGAAACAGGGCAGAAGTCACGGCCCTCAGCCAATACTGTTGCCTCCAGGTGCAGCCACCATGGTACCTACCAATCTCTCCCTTTCATGGCGATTTGGCTCGTGAGCCCATAGCTTCTTCGGTACCTACTATATTGCACAAGCGTTGCTCGTGAGACCATTCCATTGCTTTATTAGAGGTTACACATAGTGCTTTATACACTTTAGTCATACATAGGTAGCTCCAACGTCTATTTCATACTTGATTCTTCATAAAATCAACTTTTAATAATAGCTTTGTTAAACGAATGCGAATGTAAAAGCTCGACAGTTCTCGGTATAACAGGGTCCACTTATGCGTGACAACACTTTAGACTCAGTTTCCCCTACATCAATACTGACGCATGACTGGAAACCTCTTCATTCTCATCGAATTATATCTTCAAAAACGATCAATACCCACGATTTTTTAATGAACTAATGTGAGTTTGATGTTGATATCACAACGAATAATCAATTCACGTGTCTGTTATCATCTGCATGACGTTGCAACGTCGTTAACCCTTCAAGAACAAACGCACGGGATGTCATGAGATTTTCCCAAGATGAGTACTTTTGAGTATTGTTGATGAGTTGAAAGTATATAAAGGGTATCTCTCAGACGATTCTTCACCTATCGTCAACATGAAGACCATTCTCATCATTGCTCTTCTCTGCGTGGCCGCCCAGGTAAAGAACTCGTCTCTCTCAACACTAACTAGTGGTTCGTGATCGATGCAGTGTACCTTCGAGGAGTACGCGGGTGTTAAATTGGCGTTTGAAATATCCACTCCATTTCTGAAAAAATTGAAAATCTCATTGAGTCAGTACATTTTAATGGCAGATTGACCTTTCTTTCATTTATTGAACACACCTATCAAAAACCACTTGATATTATAACCACCATTTGATAAAATGTATCCTACACCGCTTACAGGTTCTGGACTTTCACAAATTCGCTCAATTCTTCTATAAATTGGTGTTTTGAAACAATTCCAACCCTATCGGCGATCTCTAACATTTTCTGGGTAATTATGGGTACTCATAAAACTCATGTTAAATTCGAAATTTTATAGCAAAGGGTGTTTATTGGATATATTTCTACATTGAATGAATTGCGACAAACGCAATTTAATATTTACTTGGGATAAGCATTGTTTTTCTTTAATTTCTATCAATGTAAAGGCAAAGCAAATAATTAGGATATGTCATCCTTTGAACACAATTACTCCGTATGTATTTATAACGAAATTGACTCATTGTTTCGCTCCAATTCTCTAGACAGCTCTTCTCTCTCAAAGTAAATCTCATCAAGTACATTTTTTATTGTCACAGAACTTTAACTACAAAAGTAAATCAATCATTGGCTTGCTAATTACACCAGAAGATCAAAGGGAAGCCGGCAAGTGTAGTCAACGAGATTAACGTTCAATTAGAAAACAAAACCCCGACAGCTCTTAGAGACGCGTGTCTACCCGGCGTTAAACGGTGCTTTGATTAGCGGACGCTTTAATATTTTTTAATAGGATATGCACTCTAAAGGGTTCTGTGCCCACAGTACTTTTAGACAAATGGAAAACCTGCTTACAATGTGGGCTCTTAACTGTATATTTGCAATTTTGTACTAAAAATTAATCAGACAATAGAAACTAAAAATCCATTTCACGACTAGCGACCATTAAGGATTGTTACCGGTCATCGTCTCTTAAGAATAACTGTACTAACAAATGGGTATCAGAATTCCTGTTTATACTAAAGGAAGTAAGTTACATTGTTATATATAATATTTTTTCTACTAAGAAAGTAAAAAAACTAAAATCACTCAACAACAGACTACCAAACACAAATTAGGGACTCTTAGTTATAAACATTTTATCGTCTAATTATTACTATCGCTTCATGTACTCGGTAATTCTCAAAGACGTCGGTCTAATGATGTCAATTAATATCATCTATATCCCACAGTCCTAAAGAACTACTAAATGAGCCACAAGTCAAATATGTAGTTAAATTATTGTGCAACTGAAATAGGGGGGAGAAAAATGCGCCCGCAATTGGCTTCGGTAACGATGGCATTTAGCTCTTGATGTTTTCTTACTATAACTGCAGTAACTTACGAAACAAGTGCGCGAAATAGATAATTAGCAAACAAGTCGAGTTTGTGGCCCAAGCGAATGCGATTTTTGTTAAAATATCGACAACAGTATGGGCGAATCGCACCCGTGTTTTTAACAACGCGAGCGCGTAACATCTTTCGCATACGCTTTACGATGTTTCATATGCTTCATAATGTGCCGCATACGTATCCGAATGCTTCATAACGTGTCGCATACTATTAGTTTCTGATAGAACGAAAAGAGACGGGTTTCACTCACGAAAACAAGCACGAGAAACCGTGTTTCGCGGACGGCGTGTTAAAATAGTACATTATGAAACGATGACGTAATGATGAGTATTATGCACATTACGATACGAGCGAGTATCGTAAACTTGACACGAGTGTATTAATATCCATTATATCGAGTTTCGTGCGGTACCTTTTCTAGCACTCATGGTAACGTTTATAAGTTAAACTTTTACATTCAATCGTTTGGTGTCAGTTAACACGCAGGATTCAGCCAAGGCCACCTTGCGGACAGCTCCCTTCCAACCCTGGCGCAGGTGGCTTTGGTTTACCACAGCTCTAGTGGGAGTCAAATTACAAACCAATTTATTTTCAATAATATTCCACGAAAAAATTACTAATAATAAAATAAATTAAAGCTGAAAAGCATAGCATAATATTAAATGCAATTTTAAAGTACACAATCAAACGAAATATATACTAGATAAATTCTGAATTATTAATTGTCAATACTTTGAAAAATTCTGTGTGATTGGTCGAGAACATGTATCATAATGAAATACGTATTGTAATGAGTATCATGGTGGTTGCCGTTATCAAATGACAGACTTATGCAATGGAAGTAGAAAAACAAACTATTTTTCTTCTTCTTCTTCTTCTTCTCCCTCAAGCATTAGACCGGTTGGTCCGTTGCGCCTCCTTGATCTAACCATCTTCTCCTGGGTCTACCAACGCTTCTTCTTCCTTTAGGGATGTACTAGGGATTCATTTTTTTTATACAAAACAATCCACTTTGCTTCACGCCGGAATCTATGTTTCGCAGGCCAAGCACCACAGAAGCCACCACCAAAAGGCGGCTTCGCACATCGACCACCCCTCCGTCCATGGCGTGCTGCAGGTCGTCGACGAAGTGGGTGAGTACAATTCATTACGTATTTATGGATAGCAGGGATCTAATATTGGATAATTCAATTAAATAATTAGAAGGGAAGTTTATTCCGGAATGAATTTTATTTAAATCTATATTCATAATTTATGAGAGAATGGGAATTTTCGAAGATTGAACAGTTTTGGCATCCTACGTAACGAACAAAATATAGCAAATACGCGATTACTATGAAATTACATAGATATAGCTGCATTTGCATAGCACGTATCAATTTAAAATATTTGAATATATCATAACTCGTGTTCGTCATAATCGTTATCAAAAATTGGACGAATTTGTATTTACCTATATCATGCTTGGCCAAGTTTGTAGTTTGTACTAAATACTGGATAGAGATAAAACTCCCCTGAGGAAGTTTGCGTGGTATTAAGTTAGTAAATTCCAAGTTGGAGTTTTATTTATATCAATATCCATCATAGCAACACATTGTTGAGGCGTCTCAAGCATATTTCCTCACAGCTGTAGGCATCTCACGGAAAGCTATGACTTCATTAATTCTGCTTCGGAAATATTCGTTGCATTGATTGAATTGAATTGAGTTAATGCCTAATTTTACGTGGCGACACTCGGGCCATCAGGGCCGCTCTTCGGTCTGACCACGCAAATTTCGCTACGCTCCTTTCACCAACTAGCGGAGAAAGGAAGCTTTCTTAGGCGATGAAACAGACGATTTAAATTTAGCTCAGAGGCGTCATTTAGGTTTGAGGATCTTTTACATGCAAGTAAATCTATTAAAATGGGACAGCCGGCTTTACTTCCCTTCCAAACTAAGGCGTATGAAGGATATTTTCGCCCTTAAAATCCATCGGGTTGGAACCCGCCTACTCGGGTATAACAGTTCGATACGCTAACCATTACACCATCGCCGCCGCCAAACATTGATTGGAAATTGACTTGGCAGTTGGAAATTGATTTGGCAATTGAAATTGGCAGGGATCATTCAGCAGTCGTTGTATCCTTGCCTTCCCTTAACGCTCGTGTTTATAACGCTAGTATGCTAGTAGAAAACTAATTTCCTTTTTTCTCCGCTACAGAGGGTGCCCCCAAGTACCCCGCCCCCCGTGTCATCAGCGGCATCCAGGCCACCCGCGGCCAGTTCCCGTACCAGGTCGCTCTGTACCTGAACGGCCGCTCCTTCTGCGGAGGCTCCCTCATCTCCACTCGCTGGGTGCTCACCGCCGCCCACTGCGCCTCCGGGTGAGTACGCATCTCAACGTTCTTCACAAAAGACACATTTCGCAACTACTAGATACGGCTGCAGTATTCTACTTGCAAAGCTGCTAAGCACGAGAAATCTATCATTCGTGAAGAACTGAAATATGCTCTTTTTGTAATAATAGCGATATGTATCTGCCAAAAAGCCAGTTATTAGCAAACGCGAAAAAAAACTATTTTTGATTTTGACGTACATGTGGCATGCTGACATACGCGAAATCAATAAAGAAATAAGTAAGTAATTCAATCATTATATAGCCAGGATATACATTTCGTATACTCTTGAGAAATTGCTGAAATAAGAAACTCTTCTCGTTTACTTTGCACCGCCCGTATCTAAAAAACTAAGAGGTTCCATAATAGCCCACTTTCTGAACAGAATCAGCACCTTCACTGTGTACCTCGGCGCCCAGAACCTGAACGCAGCCAACGAAGAGGGCCGCGTCATCATCGAGACCACCTCCAAGATCGTGCACCCCAACTACAGCTCCATCCTCATCTCTAACGACGTCGCTGTCGTCAACCTCAACCAGGACGTGCAGCTCAACAGTAAGTAGCGACTCCAAATGTTTTGTATCTTTATATTTTTAGCATACGGTTGTTACATAGCTTCATTTAATTTGACGACTTAAAGCTACAATACTTAATATTAACAGTAAAAAGGAAAGAAGGAGACATTGTGAAAATATATATATTGAATTTCTGTACGTTAGACGTGTGCCCGTTCTTGTACGCGAGAGAGTAAGCTGAGAGTTTAGGGTGGGGAAAGGTTACGAAATAAACTTCGTTAAAATCTGAAGTGTGTCAACTTAATAATTTATAATTTTGCCATAGAAAAGAGGATTTTTTATCAGTGGAATCTCTTAATATTACTGATACGTTATCTTGTTGTTTATAATTAAATTAATAATTTTCCAACAACTACAATCTTACTTTTGCAATCAACTACAACCTTACCTACCCTTACAGCACTTAAAGTAAAATTTTAAAATATCCCGCGACCCCTGATGTTACATTTTTTTCAAATAAAACGCATATTATTATTATTATTATTATTATTATTATTATACAATTATTATCAAAAACTATTTGACAATTATATTGCAAACAAAATACAATAAAGTAAAGCTATAACTATGTAATATAAGCTTAATTAAAATTTGGAAGGTATAACTTGTATAAGGATAAATAGTTTTTTAACACTTTTGAGACTTTTTTCCACTTTCTAAAATTAGAGAATTTCAAAACGGACAGTTCACTTTTCATTTTCTCGCCGCTGGCCAGCATGTTGGCACAAACGGTTGACCTCATTCACTATTCTGTACCTACAATATTGATCTTTCTTTCCATGTGATTTTAGATTTGATCCAGACCATTTCTCTCGCCTCTGGATCCAACTTGTTCGAAGGCTCTGCCGCTCGCGTCAGCGGATGGGGAAAGACCTCTGATGGTAACGTTCAGTTCTGTCTTCTTTAAAGCAAGCAATAAGTCCATTATACACCAAGCGCGTTGAACGCAGAATAATTTGAGATGTTTTAACTTAGAGGAAATGTGCTATTCAAAATCGATAAACGTCAATATTATACATTCTGTTTTTATAAAAGTATTTAGAAAATTGTGAACTACGAAAAAATGAATGGCTTATAGAAATTTGCAATTTAAATTTCAGTAGAATTTTTGACATACATATTTTGTTATATATTATGTTCGATTAGGTAAATTAATTTAAAGTATACATTTTAATGCACAATTATTTTCAACAGAACGTGCGTTTCTTGGTATTGAATGCAGAAAATTACAGAATTTAAGAAAAAAATTCAAATGCTTTTTTATGAAAGGGTGGTACAAGTTTTTATGGGAAGAGATGATAGTACAGGGGTTTTTAAACATTACTAGTACAAATATAATTGTAAACTTTCTAATATTACAAACATGACGATAAGAAATTTATTGTAAAAGATTCGTCCGAAAAATCATACTTTGGAATCTGCAATTTAGTACTAAAGTTTTAAGATGTATTTTGTTGTGGTTTGTGCGAAAATGCTAAAATTCTTCCGTTAAAATGAGTCTTAGCAATAAAGAATTAGAAGAAGTGCAACATGCATTAATTTACGTCAATGTCGCCTTTTCAGCCAGCAATGCCGTCAGCCCGCAGCTGAACTACGTCGACCTCACCATCATTTCCAACTCCGTGTGCGCTCAGACCTTCGGCGCCCTCCTCATCCGCTCCTCCAACATCTGCACCCAGGGCGTTGGCGAGCGCGGCGTCTGCAACGTAAGTCACCGTCATCGCTACTAGTGTCTCAAAGAGAAACCACATATAATTCCAGTACGCTCAGTGCCAAGCGTGAGATATCAGCAGTACGCTCTGAAGATGGCCACAATGCGCTGGCCGAAACGTTAGCCACCATGACATTGACGCGACTCGTCCCGGATAGCCTAGACAACACATATAATGCCACTTTCGGTCCCTTTAAGCTAACGTTAAGAAGAGCATTCTTAAAACTAGACGCGACCTTTGGAGAATGATGGGGCTAGCGGCTAGTTTAGCATCAATCATGTGCCATATCATGACGCAGATTCGCTAGCGAGTCGCGGTCCAATCCCATTGCCTGACAGAATGTCTATCGCAGATGCGAATGACATAACAAACAATTAGAAAACATAACATTCGAAAACATAACAAACAATTAAAAGACTTTTAGATAATCACACATCCGGAAGAGGTACACGACGAAAACACTAGCGTATGCGATAAGTAACCGCTACTAACGTCTTTAATTAACCAGTAGCTCGATTTATGTTTCAATCATATGACATCAACTACGTTGCAAATAACTTTTTTGTAACCTTAACAATATTCTCTATTACTGTCCCTTATGTGCTAAAGTCAGACACAGGAGATATTAATAGAAAATACTAATGCTATTGAGAATTTCTATCGACAAACATGGCTGTAATGTACAGGGAGGGATGGCTCAGAGCATCAACTGATGTCACTGCAGTTCCTTTAACCGCGAGGTCCTGGGTTTGAGTCACGACGGTGGCAGGATATTCAACATTCGCTTGTTAGCTTAGTCAATTTCAGTCACTGTCTGGAGGAGAAATCTAGCGCCCGGCTGCTCTGATCGGTAGTTTTCCGTAGTTTCTCCGATGAACACCAGACGAATGTCGGAGCAGTACCCTACCAAACAGGCCACTACCGCGCATTGTCTTATCTTCACCTCTTTCACACATACACACTTACACTAAAATGCAGTACACCACCACACATGCCGGGATAACGGTCGGAAGCTTAGAGCGTGTCCCTGTTGGGGCGGTGTCCCGCTGATGGGAGATATCTGGTTGAGGGAAACCTCGTTAGCCGACCTCAGGTCGGCACCGGATCTCGCCACACAGCGGAGGGAAAGATCACCGCCACCTCCCGAGCAAAATCATACACTACACCTACGGGACTAATGACCTGTTTGATGACGTCCCCGAAATCACTAAACAATGAATCAACCAATCAATGGCTGTTATGTTTTTTGTTCGCGCAGGGCGACAGCGGCGGCCCGCTGATCGACCTGCAGAGCGGCAAGCAGATCGGCATCGCCAGCTTCGTGTCGTCGGCCGGCTGCCAGAGCGGCTCCCCCAACGGCTTCGTGCGCGTCACGTCCTTCGCCGCCTGGATCTCCCAGAACACCGGCATCGCCATCTAGGCGAGCGCTCGCTGCTCCTCGCAGCGCATGTCGGCCTGTGCCACCCTCAGAAATGTGATCTGATGCGTCAATTGACGAACACATCCTACTTTGAAAAGCTTCAATAAAAAAATTCTCTTTTGCTTCTTAATGTGATTCTTTTATGTTTCATGTGATTGCCATTCACTTTGGCATCTTCTCGTTTTTGTGTTGTTATTGTCTAATGCCCTGACTCTGGAATCTTGTTCTCTCTGATTACTGACCCCTACCCATCATAAGCTGAATTGTGTGGAAATTTGTAGTTGGACTACCAACTCATTTTCATGACGCGAGAAGAAAGAATGAAGTAATTTTCAGAAAGTTTTGAAAATGTCCTATAGGTTTCATATGGAACTTTAAATGAAGTAAAAAAAAAAAAAAGATCAGAAACTATTAAAAGGTGTATACCAGTCAAAATCTCAACTTCCAATTTTTGCAGAATTATGCAACTTCCTCTTAACATTGAATATACTTCATCTACTCTAATATTCGGTACAGTAAAGATATAATTAAATGTTAGTTTTAAGTAACTGTACTTGAGACTCACTAACAGTCAATTTGATAGTAACCCATTATTAACACTATTAAATTGAAGTAGGTATAGGTTAATTTTATTTGGGGATAACATGAATTGTCTACAATGATAAGAATGAATTTCCTAAATGTTCAAATTTTACTACCAATTTCAAGAAGATAACATGTAAAAATTATATTATCATTTGAGTCTTCATAAAATTAGTTTTACATTACCACACATTTTCGTTTTTTTCACTTCTATGAAAATTTCTATTTTTCGCCAGAGTTATCAATTTAGTGAACAACTGAATCAGCTAATAAATTCGAATAGCATGGCCAAAGAGTAATTAATATATTTTAAGCTTAGTGTAGAGAAAAATACAACGCGTATGTCCTCCTCTCTGCGGTTCTTATTTTATCATCATCATTGTCATCAACTCACCTTTGGGTACTAATTTGTACACCACCAGAGTAAACCGGTTGTGAGGGGGTAAACTTCCGAACGTGGCACCCCAGTCTCGATTCTGTTAGATGGATGGAAAGGAATGTAAGATCGTGCTCGAGCCATAGTCTCGAGTTCAGTGCGGCATTCACCTGAAAGGTAACAGGAAAACCATGGAGCCCACCGAGAAGCTTAGTTGAGCTACAATTTCAAATTCAATTTCAGCGGACGTCACGAGCTACCTCATGTTCGAGCACACATCAATCTTATTTGTGGCTCTTGGATAGGATCGAACCCACAACCCGATCACCAATCACTGCAGACACGCATTCTATTCGATCCTTCTCACTAATCTACGTGCATAGCCTCAGAGGACGAGCACACTCATATCTGCCTCTGAAATACAGTAGAATCCCGGTAATCCGAACTACAGATTCGGAAATGTTCGGATTATCCGAAAAAATGTACCGTACATATACAAATACGTATATAGGGTTACCAGACAATGCAACTAGTGTGCGATGAGAGGAAATGGCGTAGCGTAGCTATCTTATCATCACATCGCACTATCAAGCAGATTGAGGTGCTTACGGCAAAAGAAGATTTTGCAAGTTCGCCTAAGGGAAAATTGCTACATAAACAGGCGATACACACCAAAGTTACCGGTGTAACCGTTTCAATTCGACAACTTGTTTTTAAATTTTTAGTTGTTCAGTTTTACAGTAATTATAAAATCCTTTCTTTGCCCTATAAATAAGCATTTCATTGATTTTGTTTGTTTTTCCTCCAACGCGAATGTTGTTCGGATTGTCCTAAATTTCGGATTTTTGGTGTTCGGATTAGCGAGGTTTTACTGCGCACACGTAGGTTTATTCTCGCCTCTTCTAGGCAGTATCGGAGTAGTTTGGTGGATGTTTCTGTTCGTTTCGGTCGCGAGAAGCATCCTGAGCTCTCTTACAAAAAAAAACAAAATTTATACACACTTATACGAATTTTAATAATAAAACATAATTTCAAAATGAATTTTCAAAATTTGACATCACTTCCGGGAACGTGCTCTTTCAATTGCCCAACTAAGCAGAGGTTTGTAAAAAGGGCCGTGAGCGATCGCATTTTTATTTGATTTTCGTCGTAGAATATAACAAACTAGTTTGTACATATTCAAGTAATACATTTACCCCTCCATTAAAATTAGATAACTTTAAGAAGACTACTCCACTTGTGAAATTAAAACCAATAGGGTTTAACTATACATACAAAAAGCCCCAATCAGGGTGGTACAAAGTTTATCGCTTTTTCTATCCGATTTTTCTTACCGCTTTCACCTACTGGCCAATCGTAAGCTGTCATTCATGTACCTTAGGATGCGGACATAATTTCAATCGAGGAATAGTCCTATTTGCAAAGCACTCGTGGTGTTACGTATGATTAACAGAAGCGCTTGCGCGTGAAAAGCGCTGTCGAGGTAACAGGTGGTAGATGTCATTTTCATAAATGTATATTTATGTGGGGAAGAAGCCTTGCCATAAGATTAAAAATAAAGTGCAAATACCCTACTATAGTTGGAGTGTATGTATCAGAAGAAGGAAGAACGATGGAAACTCGTAAAGTTTACAACAAATGACAGAATGTTATTGACGTCGTGAAACGTAACTAAATGATTCCTAGTTTTAAGATGCAACATCAACGCTAGAGTTGGCCGCAAACCAAGAAGTAATATAGTCGGGACAGAACACGACTACTCATAAAATGAAAAAAAGAGAACTTAAGATAATTTGCAACTTTTAATATTTTAAGAATTACCCAGTCTCTTCCGGAAGAAATACGTCTACAAATACATGGGCTGCCAGAGGCTCAAGAACTATTATTGATTCCTTCCTAGTAAATTAAAAGCTGGTGTTGTTGGTCTCAGATATAAGAGCTTTTATAAGTTCTGACCACTCTAACTGAAAAATGAGTTAAAAGCAGCAAAGGGTAAAGTTTTAATGGTACTGTCCCTAAAACTGTTAAATACATTTGCTTAATGACAAAGGGATTCAAAACCTGTACTGCACAAGATTAATATAATATTTTCTACAGAAAACAACAAACGAAAATGTCGATTAAGTATGATGTAGTTTTAAATATTGGGTTGCAAATGCTGCATCTGAAGCTTTAGGTCAATGAGGAAGAGGCACAGCAGAAGAGGACTGAGAATATGGAAGTAGGAAATCGAAAAAAGAAAAGAAAAGAATGTCTATAAGAGATTCCTTCAAATTAAGTTAAAAGAAAACAAAATGAAATCAAATGGAAAACCACACATGCTGTTGTAAAGTTACAATTCATGTATCTTTACTATGCGTGAACGTGCGAAGTGTCAAGTCACCGTCCGACACAAGAATGACAGTAGAGATAGATTTGGGAAGGATTGCTCCACCGTCTAATGCAAAATGTTCATGAGAAACGTCAGAAACAATGGATAAGAGAAGCGGATTTTAGAAGATTTATTTCGGCAATATATTGCCCGAACCAGCTAATTAAGACGAAACTCCTCCAGCATCGTGACGCAAATTGCCTGCTCTTCGAAGATACTCGAAATAAATACGCTAACGCAGTCTATGTTTCTTGATGTAGAGTGAAATTATTGGGGAATCTAACGATATATTATTTTCCATAAATTTATAACACTTACCAAGTAACAATGTGAGATATTCTAAAAGTCTAAATATGCCTCTAACAACTAAATACATTTTCTGAATAAATGTTCCTCTATGGATTTTTTGTTCAATTTTCATTGATATACTGAACAATTTAAAATTGGTAAGTATTTGAACTAAAGCACTCGACATTTTCCATTCTACATTAAAGAGGTTGTGAAAGTTTCTTTCGCGTATTTGGAAAGAGATGCCAGAGCAGGTTACGCGTATTTTAGGATCGGGGTCAGATGCAACGTAAATTGAATTACTCAAATGGCAACAATATCTGTGAATTACAACGATATTGGATCCACGTCTTTTTAAATTGCAGTATTACCAAAACATGGAGAGGAAAATGGACGGAAATGGGTAAATATTACTTTCGAGATAGAAAGCAAACGCTCCCTCAGAACATATAATGTGTCGCTTCAAGAAAGAATTAGGAAATTTTCTGAAAAAAATCGGACTATTTAGAATAATTAGGGAGTGGAAAATAGCACTGGTTAGTAGTATGAGTGGAGCTAAGACCGGAGAGAAAGTAAGTAAATAAGTAAAAAAAACAATTACGTTAATCACTAATTATGTTAATAATTTTATAAGTAAATACGTTATTAATTAATAAGCTATTAAGTACGTAAATTTATAAACAAATAAGTAAACCATTAAATAATTAAATGAGCACATTATGGGCCAATGGGAGAAGATGCTCGAGAAGTAACCGTAGAGGTGGGGGTAAAGACGACCTTCTGAGGCGCTGTTTCATTTCAGGTGTTGAGGAGGTCAATGACTGGATGGAGAATACGTGACCTCCGGGCCAGGAAATGAATAGTATAGAAACAATGAGTAAGATTAGCATGTCCTCGTCTTCCGGCGGCAGATTTTCTCCCTTCAGGGCTTTTTCCTTAGCCCTATGATATGGTCTCTTTTCCGCGGTGTTTTTGCGATGAA
The DNA here is from genome assembly GCA_017312745.1 of Gryllus bimaculatus. Lineage (NCBI taxonomy): Eukaryota > Metazoa > Arthropoda > Insecta > Orthoptera > Gryllidae > Gryllus > Gryllus bimaculatus. Next base: position 79,664 of record BOPP01000486.1, read on the forward strand.
TAGTCCATCACGGGTGAATAACGTAATGCGAAAAGTTACAAAGCCTTGGAATGTAAGGTTTGTAATGGCTTAAAGGCTTTAAGTTAAAAAGGTATTTTTTTCATGTTTGGGTGAAAAAGAAGAAAGCTAAGTAATTGACCTTTCAATTTCGGTCAGTTATTTTTATCATCAGATTTCAAAATTAAACACGTGTGGGTTATCTTTGGGTTCTCAATGTGTGGCGACTCAGTGTACAAGAACTATTGAAAGAACTATAATACATCATGCCATGACATCTGCCTACAAAAGTAATCCTTCATATCGGAAAAGCAAGATTAATATAAAAGATTGATCAGTGTGATTTTTTCAGATCCAGTCAACATGAAGACCATTTTCAACGTTGTCGTGCTGTTCCTGGCCGTTCAGGTAAATAATTTCTAGAGCGCTCGTGGTTAAAGTACGTAATTAACAGATTTACGTGTACATCCCAGCATTGCAATAGAATTAGAAATATTGTAATTGTTGATTTTAAAGTAATGTTTTTTGACTACATCGTCGCATCAAACGTTTCTGTAGTAAACCGCATTTCAGCTACCACTTAATTCAGTCTCCTGTCAATAATTGTGTTAATTTTGTGCAATAATATTCGTCAAAACCTCTTTACTGTGAATTTTATCATGTAAATGTCGTAGTGTGAGTAGGAAAAGAGATACAACTCAAATATAGTAATATTTTAAGTGAAAGTGAAGAAATATGTTGATAAAATAGTGTTTTTACGATTAAATAGTTCATAAAGACAATTCACAAAGCAGACAATGAAAGAAAAATACTTTGGCTTTGGTCGAGAAACAAATGGTTCCACTCAGGTAAACACAGTACTCAGGCCAAATACATTTGTAAAGAACTTTTCGAACTTGCCAAGGAATACTTTCATATCAGAAAAAAATATTTCAAATCCCAATTTTAGTTAAACTGGGAATTTACGCATATACCTCGTTGTGTCATTGCTAGGAATATTTGCATGGTCGTAATAAGACCGCAAGTGTAATTTGTAGGTAAAGAATGCAAGAAACCATATCTGCACGTGTATGTTTCATCATTGCAGGCCAAACTCCATCGCAGCCAAGATCTCAGGGCCCCTCGCATAGATCATAGTTCCGTGGCAAGTGTGCAGCAAACCGTCGATGTAGTCAGTAAGTGATCAAAAACAATTTTCACTAGTGAACACAATCATTCATCACACAATAATCCGCTAGCGAACATATTCATTTCAAAGACCACGTTCGCAACTTCATTTTTGGCATGATCATTGATCATTGATTGCGAAACTGATGAATTTATTCTGCAAACAAAAATAATCATAAACTTTCAGTGCTATAACAGAACGTAATTTTTACATTATTTGCTAAGTTTACGTAATATAATATTTACTTGAACATACAATTGTGTAATTAAAAAAATAAAAGATCATCAAATAAATATTCATGTCGTATTATTCAGTGAATTTAGTTTTATCATCTCCAAATGGTTTTTAAATAAATTTAAATCTATTTTTGAGAAAATCTTGTTTTTAAAGTTGCTTTTATTGAACGCAAATGTAGGCGACAACTATTCATATTTTGAAAAAAATTACATGATATTAAATAAAAATTTATTTTTGAATAAAATAATTTATTACGAAAATATCTTAGTATTGTTGTAGTAAGATGCTCAAAAAACGGATTTACGTAATTTTTATCACCACGCATTGCGGGGAAATTAAAAGAAAAAAATTGAAGCCATTTCTTCAGAAAACGTTGAAAATGAATCTGGTGTTTAGGATAAGTACTCCCGAAATTTAAAAGACGCGTTTCAAATTCAACATCAACAATAGCCATTCGGATTGGAATATCAATTTTGAGGAACGTACTGCCATCGGTTTAACCGCCAGTTTTCTTGTACACGTAAACTCACGCGGCTCGAGTTCATGACTTGGAGGCTCTCGGGTGAAGCCGCGTCGTTGGCTGAGAGGCCGGTGTTTCGCCTGTCATATCGCAGGCAGCTTCAGGGTAGTAACGAACCTAGTTTTCTTCGCGAACAAACGCGCGGACGGACGAAAGCACGGCCGGACAGACGGACAAACGTACAGTGGGACGGACGAACAGATGGACGTTTTGCCGTAAACCAATTTCCTGATTCCATGGACCTACTAAACGAAATGACTTCTCAATGTTTTACAAAACGTCATCTGCAATAGATAAAAGAATTATCCATATTTTCGGTCCATATCAGCGACTCAGACAATACATGTTTGTCTGACGAAAAATCGCCATTTTCCTCTGCAGCATTGCAATACCTTCTATGAATTATGCAGTTAGTAGTATGAGAGAAAATAAAAACGTCCCTTTCTATGTTCATTGATGTGCACTAATAGGAAAAATACGAAGAGTTAACACATTCTTTATCTTGATTTGTCTATTAACTTTCTCGCATACATATAACGCAAAAATCCATATAACATTTGTTCTCGTGGATAATATTTTTATTACCTTGTGTAAGTAATTATCACCATTACTAATTTTCATTGTGTCACTCAAAGGGATTTTGAAATCGATTTGTTTCTTCGATTTTCTTTTTATATTAATGCATGGTATCGTAGGAATGGGCGAGTGATGGACATTTGCCGAACGTGTTGAACATCAGTGAGATTGTGGCAAGATGGAGACCTTACGTCAACTGCTCTGATTGGTTATTTCCGTAGTTTCCCTGGTAACTTCCTGTCTGAAGCTAAAATAGCACCCAATGCAGACGGGCACAAATACCAATAAATCCTTACATCCTCATCCTTCCCGTTTCCCAACCTTAAGGCCGAGCGATAACCGATCCCCATTCACAGTCTCAATTCCGGAGAAATTCGCCGGAAAGCATCGAAGATAAGGAGTGCGGCGGCAAGTTTAATGCCGGATTTACTTACAAGCAAAACAAGCTGTTGGCCCTCAGAGGCCCCAATCCATGAAGGGCCCCGCGCTTCGGAAAACTATGCATTACATATTTTGCAGCATAAGAGCTTTTAATGAAATAAAATGTAAAATAAATTAAATGAAAAAATTTATATACAAATTATTAGTTTTCATTTGTATTTGTACACAAGGAACCTGCATTAAGATAAGTATTTTTATTTAACAAAGATGCAGCTTACTTGTACCGGGAGGACAATACATCATTTATTGCACGGGGGCCCCGCAATACTTAAATCCGGGCGTGGGTAGGTTGCGAGATCATTATCAAAGAATATTTGTTTCCTGTTGGGGAAATGAAATTAAAAAGAGATTTATACGTATATTATCAATTTCCCATGCGCGTAGAAATTTCAAGAAAAATGCAGCCTCTTACAACGAGCGGCATGTCTATGGTTTGGGAAATTTGGGAAAAATCAAAATTGGATTTAATTCCCTTCCTCTAAATAACTATCCATTAACACATTTATTTACGTATTAGTACGTATGAGAAGTAAACGTATTTGGTAAAATGTATTGTATTTCCCACGTGTTCCTGCAGCAAGCGCTCCCAAGTACCCCGTTCCTCGTGTCATCAGCGGCATCCAGGCCTCCCGCGGCCAGTTCCCGTACCAGGTCGCTCTGTACCTGAACGGCCGCTCCTTCTGCGGAGGCTCCCTTATCTCCACTCGCTGGGTGCTCACCGCCGCCCACTGCGCCTCCGGGTGAGTACGCAACTCACTTGCGTCTGAGTGATCTGGTCCCTCACATTGAGGTGAGGTATTGGTCTGCTGTTGAAGCGCAGGGACTTCTAAATTAATAAGAGTAATAGTAATAATAATAGTAATAATAGTAGCAATAGTAGTAATAATAGTAATAATAATAGTAATAATAGTAATAATAATAGTAATAATAGTAATAATAATAATAGTAATAATAGTAATAATAGTAGTAATAATATTAATTATAATAATTAAAGATTTTGCTATGCAGTGTGATTAAATCGTAACAAAGAAGACAGATAAATGACTTAAGTTCAAGAGTTTGGAAATTGAGATCAGAAGAATGTGGAGCAAAAAAGCACAGGTCGTCCCGAAGTAATCAAAGCTCTGCGATTTGTACCGTACAATTTGTGTAAGTACTTGGCATAACTCTCAGTTCATTCAAAAGATTTGGAAGTACAAGGCTTCGCTTTATTAGGATTATTCCACCCCTGAAATTAAAACCAATTATGTTGAACTATACTTATTAAATGCCCCAATGAGTGCGGAATCTCTCAAAAAAAGTTATCGCGTTTTCTATCACTTTTTTCTTACTGTCCCTCCGTACTGGTAAAAAATAAGCAGCGACTCATCTAACATAGGAGGCTGTATATATAGATCGCTGTGTTAATGTGCGATAAACAGCGTATGAACTACACCATAACCTCTTGGATTTGAAGATGCTTTCAGTTATTTTCACTATTTGGCGAATTTGGAAATTGTGATGAACATAATATCAGTTGTGAACTAGGCATATTAAATACCTCTCGTGCTTTGAAAATTCTCAGATAAACCCCCTCGCGGGAATTTATCGGCAATTTCTAAATATCTCGCGGTATTACCTACGTGAAGAACCCACATTTTGCACAAAGTATTGTAATGACTCCGATTGCTGCATAGCAAGCTGCCGGAATAAATTTTATATGCAAACTACTCGTGAATTAGAGGAGTAATAATAATAGTAAATAATAAAATAATAATAATAATAATAATAATAATAATAATAATAATAATAATAATAATTTCAATACCCAATACCCACAACATATCGGGATTAATACCCAATACCCACAACATATCGGGAAAATATCAAGAGAAGATCCAGAAGTATACCAATCTCGCCTATGAAGTCGCAACTCAGTGGAACTTCAGTAAAGTGACGACTGTGCCTATAATAATATCAGCTACGGGAGTGATCCCGAAAATGACACTTCGGGCACTGGAGTGTCTTCACTTGGATACCAGGAATGTATATAATATGCAAAAGACAGTAATTTTGAATACATGCCGTATTGTCAGAAGCCATCTGAACCTTCAGTAAAGCAACCACACACCTGGCCATCATACCTGTGTGTGGTTGCCATACCGACCAGTAGATACTGTGAATAATGGAAGATAATAATAATAATAATAATAATAATAATAATAATACTTCAAGTTAATGCCGTCCACTGGACACATCGCCTCTGTTTCATAATAAGGGTACTGTTGATATTTTAAAAAGTTTAATTCATATTAAATACAGATCATTTTTTCTAGTTTTCAAATTTCTGATGGCCGTGAGTAAAGTGGCCAGGGTAGGCCGTCAGGCAACCCGGCAAAGATGAGCAGCGAGATATTTACCTGGAATGATACCTGGCTGCCGATCTTCGGTTACGCAGATCTGGATGGATCTGGCGCAGAGACTATTTCGGGGTAGAGCTTTTGTGGAGACAAGCATGACATATTAAAGTTCTGTTTTAGAAGAATAACGCAACACATTGTTTTTATCAGAGTGCAGCATACTCTACGACTGCTAATTTTATGAATAGTGAATAATTTTTGCGCATTAGTTTTAACGAGTTGTAATAATTCCTTCAATTTTTTTTTACTTTTATAGAATCAGTACCTTCACCGTCTATCTGGGGGCTCAGAACTTAAACAACGCCAATGAAGAAGGACGTGTGATCATTGAGACCACCTCGAAGATCGTGCACCCTAGTTACAGCGTCATTCTCATAGCGAATGACATTGCTTTAATCAACTTGAATCAAGATGTACAGCTCAACAGTACGTATTGTTGCAAAATACGTCATCAATCAAAATGTAAAGTTCGTAAAAGAATAAGTTTAATAAAGTTTGTAAGTAAAATAAATGAAGTCAATTCTTCATTTATTTCTCTAGTACTCAAAATGTGCTGATATTAAGTGTGGCAATATATCTTCAGCTGTAGTTCTCATTTAATTGTTATTTTTTTCATGATGAATTGCAAAGTTTACCCCAAGCTGAACCATTCTGAAATGGTCTATGTGACGCGAATTATGTCAAAATACTTTTTCAGACTATGAATTACTTTTACTCCATAAAAGGAATATTTGCTTAGGGTTAAGGATCTATTACAGTAAAAAATTACCAAAGCTGAAGGAAATCAAACCGCTTCACTGAATTTGTATTTTTTCCTAATACTGAATTTCAAGGTATGCATTTCACTGATTCAAAGCATACTACTTATTCACGCAAGAGATTTTGGAAAATAAAAAAAACTCTCTTATTTAAGCGAATCACAATGACAAGGTTCTGGAAATGAAAATGCTAACTACCGCTGAGAAGTAGTTTGCACTCTATCTCACTTCATATTATCTGCTTATAGTATACATCTAGTTACTATTTACATAGTACACTATCATGTAAATACATGCGCCTAAATTTATACTTCTCATAAAGTCCAGAGAGACACGATAAAAAGTCACTCTATTTCTTCTTGGGGAATTACGAGGGCTGACCCTTTCTGGATTCCTTTTCAGATACGATTCACGAGCACAGAAGTCAGCTTAATGAAAACATTTTTTAATATTCTGAAAAACGGATTTATTCCTCAAACATATTGCACCAATTTATTAGTCATCTGTATATAATGTCAATGTTCACAGCCATCGTGTAATACTGGTATATCAATGAGCTTATTAATACAACGGAGCCAGGAAACAAATAAAATTATGCTTCAAATATATTTATAAACTCGTGAGGTAATTAACTGTTGTGCCAGCCCCTTTTCTTTAATCATTATCAACCAATGAATAAAAATCGTAATTGTAATAGACAAATAAGAAAATAAGTCGCTTATTACAATTTAAATATTTTAGTTTAGATTTTTCCCGCTCTATAGATGTTTATTGTTTTGTACATTGTAAAGAGTACATCATTCACGTAAACGTACTCATGTTATAACTTACTCTCATGTGGGGAGCTAAACAGGTGGATGAATTTAGGATGTTAAATAATTAAATTAATCCTTAGAGGGACTTCTACAATTCACCCCTCAATTTGAATGGAATTAAAACTTTCGGTAAAAATCATCAACGCCTCAATAATAAGAGGTAAGCAAATGCTTCTTAGACAGTTCTCATAAAAGGGGATGAAAACTTTGAGGGCATGCAAAGCACGAAAAAATTTCAATTTTTATTACTACAGCTGACAGTGAGACGATGCTCTGAATACAACAGATAAAACTAAATAGTTTAGTCTGATGGTATCAGCTACTAATGACCTTCATGTAACAGTGACTTGTATACTTGAATTCAAATAAAATTATTGTCATTGTCGCTGTCTAAATAATAGTGTTTGACGCATGTGGTAAAAGCGATTTTAATTTGCCACCCACACCCTGCATTTAATGACACCACCCGGCCTATCGGCCTTGTGTTACGTTTTCTAGTCGCAGAATAAAATGCCACTTTTGCCACTCGTATAATAAATAACTACTCTTTACCCTTGCCTTTACTCTTTATCAGATAATGATTTTGTTATTATTCAATAATCATAGATTTCGTTACGATAAACTCTAAAGCACCTACAATTTATAGTTCAAAGTATAAATAATAAAATATTCATATTTACATCATATTTACGCTTATATCTATTCATGAAAAATTCATGAGAATACAACATTAATAAGGAGTTACTTTATTGAAATGAAGCACTCCATGTTCCCATGGCATGGCATGTCACTGTCACGTCTGAGACATGTCTTTCTATGAGTTTAATCAACAACCCTTGGTGGTGGAACCATCGTGTATATGAGTCTACGAGGAAATTTTCTTTTAAAATGTTCTTGTTTCTTTATAGATATGATCCAAACCATCTCACTTGCTTCTGGCCCTGATCTATATGAAAACGCTGCTGCCCGTGTCAGCGGATGGGGAAAGATATCTGAAGTTAAGTAGTAAAAACATTTTTTTAAATTTACTTGTAGTGCAAGTCCAATTTCTCAAAGTCATATATTATTTTCTTATTTCTAAATTTACATATTATCATTATTTTATATATAAAATACAATTACTCTGTTACACTGCCACGATCCGTTTGATCAATGAGGCAAGAAAAAACTGACTGAAACAGAAATAGAAACTCAGACACACAAGAATCACACTATTTTTACAGGCATCAGTGTGATGTGATATAAAAGATACCGTCAATGACATTTCGAATTAATATATATTATTAGAAAATTTTTATGTTTCACAGTTTCGAAATCAAATACGTCTCGCGGAAAACAAATTTCTCGGCACTAAAATTTTAATATTCCCTTCTATCTATCAAAATTGGCATACTGAACCATTGCCCTAAGATGCTGACTCTTAGCCAATTTATAATGATTATGAAGCTGCAACACTAATTGCATAAGTATTGTGCATAAAAATAAGCGCCTACCGTTCACTCAATCGGTTATAGGCAATTGCAATAAAGTCACATACTTTCTCTTTCAGAGAGCACCGCTGTCAGCCCACAGCTGAACTACGTGGACCTGGCCATTATCTCCAACGACTTGTGTCGACAGACCTTCGGCACCTATATCCGCTCGTCCAACATCTGCACCCAGGGACTCGGGGACCGCGGCGTGTGCAACGTAAGTCCCCAACGAAAACCTTTCAGTAACAAACTGACTGCTATATGAATACATAACTTCCATGTCTGAAATGCAAGAGTGCATTCTGACAATTCAAACTTAAATAACACACAAAATCCGTAAACGTTTGACCTAATTATGATCTCACGGTCTGATAATCAGATAGCTCAATAAATGGTTCACAATTGGCCCCCTTTATTCTCATTTTTGTCACCCACCTAAACCATTACATTAATCTGCTTATACCTTAACCCTTATGTTACTGGAGAGGTACCCGAGTAGCTTTCTTTGTTTTCAAAAGTTGACAGCCTGTCTTAGTGAACTCTTTTTACTTTGCTGTTCCATAACATCTCTAATCTTTTACTTCAGTATCTTTTGTAACCTATTTCTCATATATAATACTTTTGATTTTCTTACAAATTCGATAGAAATTTGTACCCCTTTAAAGGATGAGGAAGGCACTTATATATTATTATATTGAGAAATGTAAAATGAACAGTGGCAATAAATTGTTAAGGTTGAGTTGCTTACTATTTTGAAACTTTTGGCCGGTATACTACTCCTATTGACATTGAAATAAATGATTATATTTGGTTAGTTATGTGATTGAAACAATAAATTCAGCAATCAAATTTTAAAGGTGAACACTGAGATATACGCTTTCAGAAAATACACTAAATTTGTGAAAATTGGAAACCAATGAGACATATTATTACAATGAAATTTATTATACAGATTAGGAATACCACAATGTACAAATGATTAGAATTACAGAACTGTACCTGCATGTTGACCATACGTATTTAGTACGCTGTGAAGCCATAACGCTATATCATCAGAGCCTCTAGACGTCGTGGCATGGATTCAAAGTGAGACTGGATATGTTGCTGGGGAACTGTCTGACACGCATTTTCAATGCGCGACAACGAAGAATTGACAGAGGCTGTAGAAGAACCAGAACGAACGAGTTGCCCACTGATCATATCCAATCATGTTCGATGAGAGACATGTCAGGAGAACGTGCAGGCCAGGGAAGCAGTAAAACCAGTCGTTCTTTGCAGGAAGCTTGCACATTCCTCGCCACACGTTGGGCATTGCCCTGCTGAAATATGGCATGTGGAGCTGCTTGCAGGAGGGGTAGCACGTTCGACTCTAAAACCTCTCTGATGTAGCGGTTGCTGTTCAGATTGCCCTCAATACGTATGAGGCGAGATCGCACATTGTAGCCAATGGTATCCCAAACTATCACACTTGACGTTTGTCCGCTGTGGCGTGGAACAATACAGGCTAGCACATAGCGATCACCAATGTAGCATCCAACACGTACATGGAGATCGATTTAGGACAAATCTAATCGGTAATCGCTAGAAAACACTACATTTTGCCACTCGGTACACTAGTCAACACGTTCAAGTGCCCATTGCTGTCTAATGGTTTATTGGTGATGGGCGTTGATGGTTTCTGGTCAATGGAATCCGATGCAGTGGTATGCGTGCCACCCGCCCAGCCCTGAGCAGACAGTGTGGAACCATTGACGCATGACCACACCCGTTGCGGTGCTCCAAAGTCGAGCCAACACTGCGGACGATACCGTTCTGTCGATTACGGCCATGAGGACAAGATGGCGGTCATCTCGCGCTGAGGTCATATTGTGTGGTCCATTCTCACTCGTCGCTGAGTACGACCCTCCTCTATCCATTGGTTACACACGCGCACACATCACTGTCATTGCCGTGAGCACTTCAAGCCACAATCCGCTTCCTGAAGACCGATCATTCTGCCCCGTTTGAACTCATCCAGAAGCTGATTTCTTTTAGTTTGGCCCTTTGACGTCGCCGAGGCTTCCCGCCACTTGCTTACACGTTTCCACGTCGTTTGCCTGCTCTACACCGACTGAGTATGGCGTAACACCGACAGATATGTCACACAAATGAGAGTGCTGCTAGGCCAACGTGCGTGCCATCTCAAAGCAAATTTAACCTTGTGCTGTTCCACACATCCACCGATTTTAAGTGATTCAGATCATTCCTTCTGTGTGTTGCAATTTTCCCAAACAACAGAGTACTTTGCAGATGAATAATTTATCCGCAAATGATACGAGTCAATCGCCAGCAAGTTTGTCTATTAATATATATTAATATCATTATCATTATTATTATCATTATTATTATCATTATCATTATCATTATTATTATCATTATCATTATCATTATTATTATCATTATTATTATTATTATTATTATTATTATTATTATTAATTGAAATCCTTTTCGTATGAAAAAGTAAGAATTCAAATCGAAAGCCTTCACTAAAAATCTTCACATGTACACTGACGCAAAATAACATTGTCTTATCGCTCTTGAAACGTTTATTTCCAATGCACGTAGAGAAAAGAAATTCCACTATTCCAAACCCTTGGTGATGTATTTGCCTATTGCTGCGCACAGGGTGACAGCGGCGGGCCTCTCGTAGACCTTGGGAGCGGCCTGCAGATCGGCGTCACCAGCTTCGTGTCGTCCGACGGTTGCCAGAGCGGCAACCCCAACGGCTTCGTGCGCGTATCCTCCTTCGCCAGCTGGATCGCAGACAACACCGGCCTCGCTCTCTGAGTAGGGTTGCCACACGTCACCAGACAAACTTCCCCAAACGGCGCGAGAATATTCCTCAAAAACGCATTTTTCGAAACTTATTTTTCAATTTTAAAAACTAAATTTCAGTAAATGTCAAATAGTGACTTTTGTTGTTATGTTCTAATTTTTTATTCAAATAAGCCACTTAAAATTTCCCCAAACCTTACGTGAGTTTTTCATAAAAAGATATTTTAACACTTATTTTTCTACTTTAAAATGTAAAATTTCCTAAAATATCAAATGATGAATTTTGTTATTATATTCTAATTATTTTTGAATTAAGTCACTTAAATAAAGTTTAAACACATTAATCATCATCTGAAAAAGTAAGCTTAAGCCTTTCTGTTCCAAAACTATGCACTGCAATATTATAGTTTACCTAGCAAAATGTAAAATTATACTGCTCTAAATGTTTCAAATTTTTAAATAAATGGTCTATTTCTGATATTTTTATTTTCCTGAAGAACAGCTAAAGAATTGTTTTAACTACAAAACGTATCTGAACTTTCCAGTTTTCTCCTCAGTCTTCCACGTTTGGGATAGAATTTCCCACAATTTGCTTGACATTGTGCCCAAGCCAACAAATAGACCTTGCGAGTTGTAGAAAGCCTATAAATAAATACCTTGAGTTGTTTTACGTGCAACGTGGGATTTGCGACACCTTTCTCGCGTCGTAAATCCCACGTTTTAATATGGCTATTGAAACATCCAAATGCATAAGTGTATGTATGTATTTGGCTAAATTAATATACTGAAGGTTTTCAACTGGACTGAAAAAATTCAAATAATTTAATTATTTTTTAAGTGAAAGAGAAGAGATCCCTACTAAAAACCATTTGAAACAGGTAAGCAAAATTCTTTGGACATGTTTTTAGACATAACGAGTTCTTCAACACAATTTAGGACTGTAAAATAGTTGAAAAAGAGGAAGAGGGACAGCAAGAATGAAAATTTTAGAACAACTTCAAACAGAATTACAAATCAAAAAATTTGCAGTGATGAAAAGGAGAGCGGAGAAAAGAATGTAATGAGGGCAGCGACAAGGCACATTTTGACCTTTAGGATGATGATGATGATGATGATGATGATGATGTATTTGGCATTTCCGAGTCGATTTTCTAACTTTACAGGCCGGCTGTGCCCCCCACGCCTGGGAACTGAGAATATTTTCAAGGAAACTTTAACTATTTTTGCCGCGACTAGGAATGGAACCCGGGATTGCACAATGTATATATGTTGTCATTGAGCCCCCCAAGAGCTAAATGAATAAGTAATTAAATAATATTCACAATAAAATAATGCTACCTTAGTTGCATCACAAATGCCCCGTCGCTACACGACAATGGAAACAAGGTTTATTGTCCAGTTCTGAAACACGTATATTTGTACTTTGGCACAACACCTCTTTACGAGCTCAGTCCTGCCAGCAACGTCCCGGCCTTGCAACCATGGGTTAAGGGGTAAGTGTGGTTATCATAAAGCCCTCCCTACGCTTCATTTATGGTCTTCTCAAACTGAGAAGTGAGCTTTCTCATCGTCACACAGCAACAGATACAGGGACATTGCAAGGAAAGCGCACAACTAATTTTTGCCCCGACGTGGAATCGAACCTGGGATTGGGCCGTGGAAAATGAGCCACCGAGTGCCAATTATGAAACGCAGAATACTAATTTCCCGAACAGTCTATCTTGCAGGGCATTTATATTCTAGGACAGTGAAGTTTGATCGCCTCTCTTCTACTGTCACTTGTATTATATCACACTTGCTTTTCAATGCTTTTATACATGAATGTCTAGTTTTCTTATGCTATATTAGAGGTTATGAAAACTTAAAGATCGTACTGCCCTACCCGAAGAAACCGCCAGACAGGCGGCACAACAGTTCCTCCCCTGCCAAGAAGAGCGTCAGCGGCTGGGACCCGAAGACGACGCGCCAGTGAACGCAGAGGGAGGATGGAAGGGTAGCTCTGCCCCTAGCGAGGAGGAAACAAGGCGTGGGAGCAGAACGGCTCGCCCTTACTGATTCGGCGATCACACTGTTCGCTTAAATTGTTTTCGTGCTTTCACTTGTGTAATTGGTTATCTCTCCCGAACTTTGTTGGCACACCAGTTTTATTAGACTGGGAGTTGGCTGGCAAATACAAATTGTACCTTTGTGTTGAAGATCGGGTTGCGTGCACTGATTGGGAATAAAATTGTAATGAATTACTGTCCAGTGATGCAGTTATTTCACTTGCTTTTCACAAATAACAAAGTTTAATGATCTCAGATAAATTTAACATAAAGGGATTAGAAAATATTTATACTGACTCAAATAATCAGATATTATTTATTTTATTTCAATTAATGTAGGAAGTTACTAACCAAAGCAAAATATAATCAAAACATTACTACTCGTTTCAACAAAACATTTGTGCTCCTTAACTCTTATTAAAGTATTCTGAAAATCCAAAGTATAAACGAAATTTTCAGTTAAGTGCTAAAATTTCTTCTTGGAATCTTCCCAGGAAAATCGTTAACATGTAGGTATGAGAAACCTTTTAACTACACCATGAGAATGGTGGAAGAAGCACGATGAAATGCTCCAAAATGTTTGTAATAATGAACAAACAGATGTGTATAGAAATCCTGCGGCAACATGACGGGCGGGCATGTTATGCTCTATGCGATTCTGTCTCTTATAATGTGTTTTCCAAATAGTTTTACAAAAACCATTAATTTCATTTATATAAGAAAAAATGCTTATTATCGAGGAGCTAAACAGCGACAAGTATTTTTTGCCTTTCATGATATTTTGATAAACAACCTATGAAACATTTCCAATATAAACGTCATAGTTTTGTATTACACTCGAACACCACGGAAGTTATCACAAAATTTGAAGATAGCAGCACAGTTTTATATGTTTTTCGCTCTTTGTGAGTTCACGAATAAAAATAGCTTGCCCGAGAAAACCGAGGATCTGACCAAATTCTATTACCGATTGCTAAAAAAAGTTTTATTTCTACGAATATTACTAACTAAATTACTAATGCAAATTCTATTAGTATGGAAATGACGCTCATTAGTTGTGGCACTACTGGTTGAGCCTCGGGAATAACAAACAGTTCGAGTTACCGTGAAGTTGAACTGTCAAATCAAAGAGTACATATTATGTAAAAAGTGTGATGTTTTCCCTGAATTGCCAGAAATAGGTTGTCGAATAAAAACATGGCCTCTTCCAATATGGTCTAGAATTTTTTTGACTTGTTCTATATGACATATAAGAAGCTAGAAGCATGATACCTATTGATAAATGTTTGACCTTTGACCTTGCTTTTATTTATTTGTACCCAAAATTAGTAAAAATTTCTGAGAAAATTGGACGAACGAATCTTACCTAAAAATCCATTCTAGTATAAGATTTGCCTAAATTCCACAATATGGTGAATGATAACACGCATTCTTAATGCGGGTTTGTTTGCATGACAGACGTAAAAACCATTACCTGGAAAGCTGGACGGCATTAAACAGGCATGTCAAGATCGCGGTCAAATAGTTTAAACTTTTCTAATTATCGAAAATCCAGAGTAAACAGGAAAACTGGGACCTATGTCACCTTTAGAAGTGTATTTTACTCTATTCTTACAAGAAATTTAAAGAAAAAATATGGAACCGTTTTTGAAAAAAATTTAAAAATGTCCGTGGGACTTCTTACAAAGTACCCCCAAAACTTCACGATTTCACGTACGTGTTTCAAAATTGCAAAGCTTCGAGTGAAGCCAGATTGACCGGGGAATATACATTTTGAAAAAAAAACTACGTATGGTTCAGGCGCTAGTGGTGTCCACAAAGCGACGAACAGACATACGTTTTTCCGTCCTTTAGTTATTCAGTATCAAGGACCGACAAAACAAGAATTTTGGCTACACCACGTGTTAGAGGATACAGACGTTCCGGTATTAGTTTTCTATTTCCTTTGGTCTCGCCTAGCTATTGAGACTTGCCACATACTCTTGCCAACTGTCATCTATCGCCACCCAATGCACATTTTTTTTTAAAAATTCACAATTTTTCAGTTTTCTAAAAGTAGAATCCATTTATTACTTTAAGAATATTAAAGAAGAGAAAAACCTCGTCATATTTGGAACTTTTCATAAAAAAATGTACAACAGTTTTTAATTTTTGATTCATTTTTAGTCGCCATCATCATATTTAGTGATTCCGGGCACAACTACCAGGGTCATTAGTCCCGTAAGTGCAATGAATGTTTTTGCTAGGGTGGTGGCGGTGATATTTTCCCCGCTGTATAGCGAGATCCGCCTCCAACCTACCGTCGGTTAGCGGGTTTTCCCTAACCACGTATCTCCCACCAGCGGGGCACCGCTCAGGCTGAGACAAGCTCTCAGCTCCCGACTGCCGTTGCCCGGCCTCGGGTGGCCGGGGCGTTCAGGCGGCCGCCCCGGGCGTCAGTTGCAGTTGGGAAAGAGTTTGCTTAGCTCCATCGAAGCAATTCTCGTGAGCATTGAAACCATTCAACGAGAACACACGGCTGACATTAAAAGGAGATACAGTAATGCGTACAATAGCAAAAACCTTTCTTCAAAAATCTTTCAGAATTAATGTATGCTCACAAGCAATGCATAAAATGGTTTTTATATCATGACTACATAATTGCATTAATTAGAAATTGTTAAATCTTAATGTCTAGTAGAAACGGAATGAAGTGAAATTATGAATGAAATGGAATGTTACATATCGTTAAGAATTGGATCAGTCGTTTTTTCTTTATTTTCGTCAGAAACAAATCTTGTCAGGTTAGTGCAAACGTGCTCATGAACCACCTCTAAGTGTGATGTTCGTCTGATCTCGTCACGCAGTGGCGCGAGGAGGCCCTCATCACCATATCGTGCGCTTATAAAAACTGTTTCAGAAGTTGGCAGTCCTGCGAAGTTGCCATTTAAACACCAGAATTAGGCATTCGTTCGGACCACTACGTTGCCCGTAGAAATTCATTAGCGCCATACAATTTTAACCCATTATTGCCAGAAATGAATGATTTACAATGGACTATTTGTTTTGACGTTTTTAATATAATCGTGAATGATATCAATTTTTATTGTTAAAAATTAATAAATCCATTTCTCTTGTTGTGAAATTGTTAAATCGTAATGTCTTATATAAATGGAATGAAGTGTGATTATGAATTAAATGGGATGTTACATATAGGTTAAGAATTGGATCAGTCGTATCTTTTTTTTTTAATTCTTGTCATAAACAAACCTTGACACATTAGTTAGTCATTTAGTTAGTTAGTGCTCATGCAGCACCTCTAATGATGATGATTAGTTCACCTGATCTCGTCACGCAGTGGCGCGAGGAGGCCCTCATCGCCTTATCGCGCGCTCGTTGACGGCGCCGCCGCCGCCGGCGCTGGGGTGCGTCGGTGTGAACGGGCGCCGACGGGCCTTATCAGCGCGCGCGATGCCGTGCGTGTGCCTGAACCTCTGCTCGGAGGAGGAGAGGCACCCTCCACTCCCAGTGATAACGACGCCACTTGACAGGGCCACCCGTGTTCATGGTCACCACCACTCAGGCAATCTTGGATCTCCTTTGCTCCGTAAATGTTTCGTAATTGAGTATCGGCGTCATAGATTTGAAACTTTTGCAGTACTATACTCAAGGAATTATGGTTTTCTTCCCATTGATATGGCAATAAACACATCCGTAAAATTCCTAAAAAATACGTAATTTGTAATACAATGCAGTGCCTGTCCGGGAGGTCCTAGAATTCAAGACGCGCACTACAATAGCTTATCAGTTCGGTCAAATTGAGTCGTTTTCTGGCGGAAAATTCTATCGACCGGCTGCTCTGATCGCTAGTTTTCCGTGGTTTAGTCGATGAAGACAAGGCAAATGCCGGAGCAGTACACTTACAAACGGGCCACGGATCGGGAAATATTTCCTTCCTCTTGTCCTGGCATCATCCTTTACAAACACTCCAACTAATAAGCATAAACTATAATACAGGTTGGGATATCAGTCGGGAGCTTAGAGTTTGTCCGAGCTCGGCCGGAGCCCCGCTGGTGGGAGATACCTGGTTAGGGATAACCCCGCAGGCGGACGAACAGTTCGGAGCCGGATCTCGCCATCCAGAGGGGGAAGATCACCGCTACATCCCGCGATAAAAAGTGCACCACACTTACTGGACTAATTACCTTAGCAAATAGACGCACCCCGAAACACTAATCAATCAATGTAATACAAAATTTCAAACCTAATATATTGGCTGTTAAAATAGAAATCATTATTTGATTGTATACGAGGAGATTCCTGTAAAAGAGAGCAGATGAATGCGGATGCCGGGAGGGTTTTTTTTTTTTTTTTTTTTTTTCGTGAGAAAGAAAGAGAATAACTGGCTTGGAAACTGAAGGCAATCGTTGACTTCAAGTTCTCATCTCTTACAGAGAGTGGGGAAGCCCCCTAAAGCAGAAGCTGACACCCATTTCACGTCCGCGTATGTGTGTCCGATCCTCCGCCGATCCATGCGGAATTTGTGATGGACAAACCGAGTTTTCTCGCTGTTCTCCTGATACCCTGCTTCTGTTTTCAATATTCCATTTTTACGCTTAGTCACATGTTTAGAAAATGGTACATTTTATACTGTTACATTTTCACTACACAGTTGCATTTTGTAAAGCTACTCTCAAAGCGGCAGTATTGTAGAGTCAAACGTTTTGTCTTTGGGAGGGAAATTAACGATAAAACCATTCTCCTACAAAATGTTAATTTTTAAAATGTCACTTTTAAAATGTACTGACGAAAGGCATTCACGAGGAGGGTTAGACATGAAATTTTGGTTGGATGAAAATATTTGTTTCAACTGAATTAGTGTGATTTAATTGTGAAGATGGGATTTTCAGAGCTGAAGCATTGAACAGTGAATATCAATCCATGGTGGCACAGTAAATATGTTTATCACTACGGCAAAGAGTTTCTTGGCCAAGATATGTTACGGAAGTTTGTCAAAGACATTATAGACAAAGAGGATCCATACGGAAGGTTTATTAGAAACATAATTGTAAGAGTGCGAAAGTGCAAATACGTATACAATACGGAGTCCAGATTGTCGAACAAACGAAGGCGCGCGCGCGTGTGTGTGTGTGTGTGTGTGTGTGTGTGTGTGTGTGTGTGTGTGTGTGTATGTGGGTGTGTGGGTGTGTGGGTGTCAGTGCAAGCCTGTGAGTGCAGCTTATAAAAAGTAATGCGCTATTTCATTCCAGGAGGAGTAATTTTTAAGATTTTGAAGAAGGTAAGGACGTGTAATTTTACTAATCAACGCAAGTAAGTGTATGTGGATATAAAGACTTTTACCAGAAAAGTATTTACATTAGTGATTGTTTTTTTGCAGTAGAGTTTTCCCTTCAGAGAAATTTATTTGCTAAACATTTTATGACATGGAAAGTTTTTACGATGATACATTAGAAACTGAGATTGACAACACACAATGTAATGATGCAATGTTTCGGTAGTGTTAACACAGAAAATGTTTCACTGCCTCCCATCATAACAATAAAGTAAAATAAAAATAAACAAATAAATATATTTTTGGCTTATGAAAATGAGTCTATTTATACACTTTTGACAATAGATTTCTAAGAATATGAACGAAAGAAAAAGCTATTGTCATTAAAATGAATAATCATGTCACGTAGTCTCAAATCATCCAGCTATTGTAATTGAAAAATGGGGTACATTTTGGAAAATGCTTACATCATTCAACACAGAACAGTGGGTTTTCTAAATTACACTGAGAAGAGAGTTATGTTTTAAGATATATCCATCAGGTGATTGTACGTAAAGATAGTCGACACATTTCGCTCGATAACAGATCAGACTGACATGAGAATCAAGTGGTTCAAATGTAATAATCATATGTCGGTGAACTTGTGAAGTTTACTCTATGGATATCTGTAACGTTGATACTTATTCATGGATAATTTCGCAATGTTATCATAACACAAAATATTTCAGCTAGTTGTACTGGTGACAGCTTTCCCCACTTTGTAACTCTAACGACTCAGGTTGTTCTCAACGTGAAATTCTCATGCTAATTTCTTTTTGTATTAGAAATCCAACTACTTAGGCTTAGAGTAGGGATCACAGAATTATGAAAACGTATACAGAATTTACTTCTCGCAGAAGCATGTTCACACAGCTTTAAACTGTTATTGGCGTAAAATAAATAAATAAATAAATAAATAAATAAATAAATAAATAAATAAATAAATAAATAAATAAATAAACAAAATATAAAATTGCTTCATATTGAAAAGCAAATTCAAATTGCCAAGCCGTGAGTTGTATGTGCGTTGGTAAACTTCTAATAACTCTCAGCGTTTATTAACAAACAGAAACTGCGAAGCGAAGCTCGGGAATTAAATCATACAGTAGAACAGACAATTATTTCCGTTTTACATAGACTATGAGATTTTGCTGTGTGCCTGATTTCTTTATATCATTACATGCCATTTTAAACTTTTTTCTTTGTAAATCTGTTCGATGCATTTCTGAAGGGTGATGCTTTACCCACCTTTTACCCCTTTCAAAGAGTTTTCTGTTGATGGGATTTTATATATCGTGAAAAGCACATAGCTTTTACTGGTGTTTTTTCTGGATATTTTGGAACACATTTTACAAATGTCTATAGCATGTAGAGGAGTAAATATCGATAGCTTTTTGCCAGCAATCATGTGGTAAAAATTATTATATTATGGCTTAATTACACACGTGTTTTTAGCGGTGCGCCCATGATTTGTAGACAACTTCTCCTGCACTGTTCTTCTGGCAGGTTCACAAACTCTCAGGCAACCACCTGCCACCAAAGAATCTCCTGCACGCTTGAAACGTTTCTGCTACACTCCGAACGATATGGGGCCGATTGAATCTCTGCGTTCCAGCAGCGCATATAGTGTATTGCAAGATGAAGGTGCGCTGATCTCAAACGCCGCAGAGAGTGAAAAGGAGATACAGGAGAGGAGAGCGGATTAATTACAATTGAAGTAACATTTTCAAAAATTATTCGATTATTAATAAATTTTCAACAGGAAAATTACCAATTGTAGAGTACGATTTGAGAATTTGAAAAGGTGGTTAAAAAGGAAATAGCCTAAAGAAATAATAATAACATTAAAGGACAAGCATATGTACAAACATAAACAGTTCACGGAAGAGAATTCGTGACAGATATTTTGTTGCATTTTATTGCTTTCTGTATATTTGGTATGTAGCGCGCCAGAAAAATATTTTTCCCGTATCAAGCGCTGTTTATTTTATTAATTTCGTAAATATAAAACAGATAATGAATAAATGTTCAGCAT
The DNA here is from genome assembly GCA_017312745.1 of Gryllus bimaculatus. Lineage (NCBI taxonomy): Eukaryota > Metazoa > Arthropoda > Insecta > Orthoptera > Gryllidae > Gryllus > Gryllus bimaculatus. Next base: position 100,252 of record BOPP01000486.1, read on the forward strand.
CTAATGCCTACTGTCGCAGATGGAAATTCATGAAATGTAGAAAAGCACTTTATGAAATGCTTTGGAGATACAGGGTATTCCCAATCACTTTGTTTCAGCAAAGAAATCGATAAGATGACTTGTCTAGTCACTTTCGTGCATTGTTTTGGAAAGTGGAGTGTTTTTCTGGAAGATAAATAACAAAGGGTCTACTGTTTGCTACGTTTGCAGGAACTACAGATTCGATTTCCATGTGTAGCATATTGTTTCGAAATGAAATGTACCAATTGCAGTCATTTCAAAACTCATCTGAGGTTTAACCCCCTGCCTTACTTGCTCCCCTGCATTATGTATTACTGTAGTACTGTACCCCCTGTATTACTCATTAACATCATTGTTTTATAAAATAGCATACTATTTTCTAGTCTTGATTGATTTTGAGGGACCTGATTGACGCCCACGTATTTTATGAACGTTTCCATCTAATGGCTTAAATAAGCCACATTAAATCTGGCATCATTAAATGCAGAAGTTTGAAATAAATTGAACAATCTAGGTACTCTAAAAAGCTACAGAAATGTTCTAAAATACATCATGTTGGCTGAGGAAAAATAAACTGGGTATATTAGATACCGATGCAAGAAAAGAATGAAAATTTCAGTGTAAATTTTAATTAATATTTAAATCTGGGATAAACTTTATACCAAACATTTTTAATGTAGAAAAGATATGCGTTTTCTTTAGAATTGACATTGCTGAACACTGAGACAATGAAAATGAATCTGATGAACTTGCATCGTTTGTATGTAGTTTTATCGAGTACATAGTGTAAATAGTAAATATCAATATGTGTATGCATGTGATTAAAAAATAAAACTTTATCTTTTCTGGTAAACGTATGCATATATGAAGTAATGGACACAATGAAAAGAATGCTTACAAAACACAGTAATACGGAGTAAAGTTTATACAATATTGGGAAAAGATGCTTTCGAGATTTTACGGAAATATACGTTTTGGAGTCCTCTCATGAAGAAAAACTTATTTTAATTTCTCCCATTCTATATACGCTGTATATTATGAAATTTTGCAGAGGAAAACAACGATTTATTGGCAGAAAAATTAGAGTTGTAGGTCCCTAATACCGAAAAAGTGGAAAATTCATTTTCTTATATGAGGTAAATACTACTTCTAACACGTTGAATAAACAGAATCCACGATTTATGGGTCTTTGAAATAGAGATATTGGTTTATGAGTCTGTTGGTCTGTCCGTCAATCTGTGAACAATGCTAGCGGATAAATTGAAAGTAGGCGTTTTACCAAAACTGATATTCGGAAAAATCAAATTTGCATTATACTCTCAGAATTTACAATAAATTTCAAACTTCACAATAATGCAAGAGGATGTGCTGTTGTAGCACCACTAGATATTTTTTGTTCGCCTGGAAATAAAACGTTTTCGACATTTAGATTTCAATTTAGAAAATAGTTTACCAAAAAATCGCCATTTTGTCACAGCATTACATTACTTTCTCCATACTTCCCACTGCAATCCCACTGATCGGGAGACCTAGTTTCGAGTCCCGACTGTGGCAGGATTTCCGACACTTCTTTGCCAGTTAGGTTGAATTCAGTCGCTGGCTGGATGAGAATTCTAGCAGCCGGCTGCTCTGATGGGTATTTTCCGTGGTTTCTCCGATCAACACCAGTGAATGCCGGAGCAGTACCCTAACAAACGGGCCACGGACCGCGCACGATCTTTCCTACCTCTTCCTTGTCCTATCCTACTCATTAAATACACGTACACTTACTTGCACTGCACAAGCACACATGCCGGGAGACCGGTCGGGCGCTTAGAACTTGTCCCGGCTGGGGCGGTGCCCTGCTGGTGGGAGATACCAGGTTGTGGGGGAAACCTTTCGTCAGCCCAGGGTAGGTCGGCGCCGGATTTCGCCGTGCAGCGGGGAAAGACCACCGCCATCATCCGAGTACAAGAATGCACTACACTTACGGGACTAACGACCCAGTTAGATGACGTCTCCGGAATCACTAAACAATGAATCAATCAATCAATGGCTGTTATGTATTTGTTCGCGCAGGGTGACCCTAGTAGTTGAACGCCCGGAACCACTAACGATGGATCAATCAAACCATTCTACGTAATTACTTCTTCTATACGTACGTACACGAGAAAATTAAACCAGTTTTTCGCTATTATGTGCTGTTTATTTTAATAATTTCAGCGATTCAGAAGAGATTACGAATTGCAGGACATCTAATACATATGGTTTCAGATGGAAATTCATGAAATCAGGAAAACACTTTACGAATTACTTTGAAGATACAAGATATTCCCTGTCACTTTGTTTGAGCGAAAAAAAGTCGATAAGATGTCTTGTCCAGTCGCTTTCATTACAATACACTACATAACTTTTTGTATACTCCATATACACGTACGTATACGAGAAAGTAAAAAATTCACAAATGTATATTTTTAATATCTCTCACGTAGTAAATATTTACAAGAAACTGAAAAGCTTCAATTATAGTAGTGTATCAAACACATAAGAACCCTCACCAAGGCCTGCTACTATTGGACTGTGTAAAATATTGCACGTCCAACAAGTTATAACTGATAGTACGATAGCTCTTATTTAGAATTGTTATTCTGATTTTGAGAAAAAATTTCGTTTAGTTGACGTTGCACCATGCGATCAGAACGTCTTAGCCAAGGAGACAGAAAAACGTCTTAAATACAAGAATTTGGAAATCGAGATATCGCCGCTTGCTGTACGTAAGCAGAAGTTGCCTTAATATTTAACGGGACTCTGGTATTCCTACCGCAAAATATATTTAAGAATTTGTCTAAACTCTCAGGACACTCATAAGTTTGAGAAGTACAAGACATTGGGAGGTACAAGAAACCGTAATGGGAACAGCCCGTATTACGCGCGAAGTCTTGTAGAGGCACCCGAAGTCCCGAGATCTTCTCTTCAGAAAATGTTTGCAACCTGGAGTAGGTTTTATATGTAACCGACACCTAACATTTTCAGTAGTGAATATAGAAGTTAATATTAACTATTTTGTTGACACTGTACCTATTGATATAAATCATTGAACTAGTGGCAGAACTAAGCGGAAGGTTTTAAAAGCGGTACGAGTGACATCTCTAAATGCATGATGGCAAAAATATTGAAATCATAATAAATAATAAAATGGATAATATTGCTATCAGTAGTTTTTTATGTTTCGTATAATTTCAATTTAATATCAGAACTCTAACAAAAGTTTAAAATTTGGATTCAATTACCCGTCATTAACTTACAACATATTGTTATTAACAAACAATCGATTACGGAAACGTTACGGTGGTTTCGTTTAGCAATGAATTACTTGTGGTGCTCCAGAATGGCAGACTTTCCCGTATTAGTTTTCTACTTCCTTTGGTCTTGGCCAGCTAGTCACATAGTCTAGCCAGCTGCCACCTATTGCCACCCAAAGTACATTTTTTTGACATTTTCTTAATTATTTTATGAATATTAAAGAACAGTAAAACCTCGTCCTAAATTGCAAATGTTTAAAAAAAATTTGGAGCTGCTTTTAAGAAAATGACGTATAAGCCATACTCTAAATTTGACATTTAAAGCTCATTTTTACAGAACACTTTTGAGTTTTCGAAAAACTTCTAATGAAGTCATTTCAAGCACTTTAAGTCACAAATACAATAGTTCTTACAATTTTCTGGAAATGTGCATATCAACGGTGTGAGATATCTTAATAAAACATTTGTGTAATTTTTGAAAAAATAAAAAATACATCGAATTGTATTTAGGTTATATTAAAGAGTGCAATTAGCACTATCAGTTCGAAAATTTTGAAGAAAAAATTTGGATCCGTTTTTTGAGGAAATGGCATTTGACCGTTTCTGAAAATGTGGAATTTTGAACTAGTTTTCAGATAAAACAGTAGAGTTTTCGAGAAACTTTATAAGACATTATTTAGAATACATGCAATCATAAATATAATAATGTGAACAAATTGTCGCTAATATACATACGAGTATTAACGACGTGAGAGACAAGTCGAAAAACTACATTTTTGTAATATTTGAATAAACAAAAGAATTGAACAATATGACGTTTATGTCATATTATAGATTATATTTCGCACTATCCCTATCAAAAATTTTAAAAGAATATTTTGAGGCGATTTTGAGAAAATCTTGTTTTTGTACTTTTTTAAATTGCAAATATTGCACACAATATAGCACGAAAACTACTAAAAAGTTTCAAAAAATGAGCATGATCTTAATGAAAGAACTAATTATAGACAACAAATTTAATTTGAAAGAAGAAACTCTATATTCAATTTTTGTAGTTGTCGAAACAAATTCTTACATTTGAAATTTTCGTTAATTTAGAGTAAACTGTAAAAATAGGACCTATGCCATTTTTATTAGCGCATGTTTCTCTATTATTACAAGAAATTTTAATAAAAAATTTGAAGTCGTTTTTGAGAAAATTTTGAAAATGTCCGGAGGGCTTCATGTAAAGTACCACCTACTTTTAAATAATGTTTTTAAAAATCTCAAAACTTCGACTCGAGCCAGTTGGACAGGGGTTTCTTGTATTTGGAAAAAATCCTACGTATAGTTTAGGCGCTAGTAGTGTTCACAGACAGATAGACGTTTTGCAACGACAAATTTAGCAAAGAGATTTATAAACTTTTTCTTTATCAGGGTCCAGCAATGAATTATTTTCTGTGGAAAATCCGCCTTTTTTTTCACGCAGCATTACATAACTTTTTCTATACTATGTACATTACTCCGTATATACGTATGTATACGGGAAATAAAAAGACGGTACTCATCACCTCATAACACACTCGTTACTCGCAGTCAGATAAAAGAAGCAAAAAATTATCTTCGATAATTCTCATTCAAAAACTTGATGTGCAATTCTGATCTATATCTTATTCATAGAGATAGTACTAGAAATCACATTAGTGTTATCGTTTGAAAAGCATCTGAGGATTTTGAGTGGATGACGTTTTAACAAGTCGAGTACTATGACGTACTGAATCAACTTCAAATTAGTATAAAAGTCGGGCAGCAATCGAAGACCGCACCTTCTGACAAAATGAAGACCTTCGCCATTGTTGCCCTGCTCTTCGTCGCCGCTCAGGTAATTATTTTCCTCCATAACAAGCACATATGTTGGTTAATCTATCTTTCGTCTTTGAAAATGATCAATGCCGCTAATTCTTTATTTGCGATATCACGCTGCATCAGGTTTTAGGTTGTTTTCTTTGTTCTTTGAGCAACTGTTGAGGTGATCTTTTGCTTTGTTTCTTGACACTAAATGTTTCCTACGTTTTTCGAATGGCACTCATATTTTTATTGTTTGTGGCGTTAAACAAAAGTTCCGACTTTAATTCTTTACTTGTGACTTTGATTCTTTGTTTGAAAATCACGGATTTGTGGTTACGATATAAGTAATCGATTTAATGTGAATATAGCACAGAAAGATGCTATATTTTTGCTTGGCCTTGAATTCCGTCGTACAATAATTTGATCGAGTTTCATTCAAAGCTGAACGAAATGTTCAAAGTCACAGTATTAGATCACTTTAACATGTAACTTTGAAAAAACAATCCTTAATCTAGTCATGCAAGAAGTTAAAAAACGAATATGTACTATATTCTATTTTTTTCCATGTAATGAAAAACCATGATTATCGCATCTTAATATTATTTGTTACACTATATTTATAGATATATTTAATACGAATAAATGAATCTCATAGTGTTTTGGGTCAATGTATAAATAACAATTGAAATGCAATCATAAATGTCTTGAAACTTATTGGCAATCATTTTGCACTATTGTAGGGAAACTAAAGAAGTATATCATCATTTTTAAATTTTAATCAAATTTCTTTGTGTATATCCAGTATGTTTTCTAACGTAGAAATTATGACAAATTAGCATCTAGAATGCAAAACGTACCATTTTCTCATTAACTGAAGAATGGAACTCTCCATGAAAAGTTTATACATAAAGTCAGGTCGAAAATACAATGAAATCTAGCTTTTCAATTAGTTATTGCCAAGGATAATGAGAATCACCACAATTTTTAAAAGTAGTATTCCATGAAAATGTATGTTAGAATTCACTACAAAGTACATACTCATAGTTTATACTCACGGTAGCATATATAAGACTATTACTACAGTTGTAATGTAACGTAATGTAACGTTAAAAAATAATTGTTTAATACTAGAGTAGTCTTACGGTAAAGTATTCGTGTGAAAGAAAGTAAACATAACATAATCTTCCATTAATTGTGTTCCCTGTGAAATATAATATTTGATTGTTTTAATTCCAGGCTTCGACCATTCGTCACAGCGATGTGACTGGAGTGCACCTCACTGTCGACGAAATCCGTAAGATATGACAATTATTAGTCTCTCAATTACTATTTAGTGTTGTACGTTGCAAAAGAATTAATGCAGTTATATATTAAAAATAAGTTCTGAAAACAATTGTTTCACATTAGAATAAGTTTACAAATAACACTTTTCTATGAATTATTACTGTTTTTAATAACAAGTGACTTAATTATGCATTTAGAATACTGAATCATTTTGTTTTTTCATTAATAAACAATAAACAAAATAATGAATTTAGATTTGATGCTTGAGGAACGCCTGAATTGTGAAAATATAAATAACAAAATATAAGGCGATTGATTTTTTTAAATAAATTATCACAGGAACCATTCGTCCTTTAAAAACATTTATTACTGTGACTTTCAGAGGGTGCCCCCAAATACCCTGATGCTCGCATCATCAACGGCATCCAGGCCTCCCGTGGCCAGTTCCCGTACCAGGCTGCTCTGTACCTGAACGGCCGCTCCTTCTGCGGAGGTTCCCTCATCTCCACTCGCTGGGTGCTCACCGCCGCCCACTGCGCCTCCGGGTGAGTACGCAACTCATACGTGTTTCACAAAAGACGCATTTCGCAACGACTAGATGCGGTAGCAGTATTCTACTTGCGAAGCAATTCACACATCCTTACAGTCAAAACTATTTATTTATAAAGAAATATGAATATAAAGATATATTTATATATATTAATGAGGCCCAGAATACCTACCCCTACTCCTTTTCCAAAATTAGTTGAATTAAGAATAAATTATAGCAATGAGCGTTGTAGACATAACCTGATAACCAGAAATGGTTGCTGCCGTGTAATAGACACTATTTTGCATCGAAAAAATTAACTACAAATTTTGTAGAAACTTTTTTTGCGGAAATAACTGAACTCCCCACTTTCCTCACAACTAGCGAAACGATGGTTCAAGAAAACATGTGCGGGTAAGCAAAAGTGCGTTGAAATGAAAATAAATCTGCTCCGGCAAGACGTACTCATGATTTTTAAAGTGACTACTGAGTGTATACGAATAACTATATTAACAAACTCAATTGAAATTGTTGAAACAACGAATAAGACGAAAAAACACGTAATATACGACTCAGATTCCACCAAATCAAGTGAATGGCGAATAATTATTAGATTCAAATACCAGTATAATACATTACAGTTCCTTCTGGAATGTTTTCTTTTAATGCAATGTAAAATTACAGAGAAAGTGAGTTTTATAATGTTTTGTTTATATCCCTTAGCATTAATAATAAATCTACATAACAATAACAGGAAATTAATATAAAAAATAATGAACTTATTAAATTAAAAATTATTAAGAAGTTGTGTTTCGTCTTCTTGACACAATTAGTATATCGATTTAGGTGCACGGTTTTGTACAATATTTTATGTTGCTGATGGTAGTCTATAGATCAGGTTTCATTACGGTTGAAATGGGATGTCCATTGTAGATCGAAAATATATTACTGAAATTCTTCAGTTTGTCTAACGCTTATACTGTTAGATAGTCTACAGAGATAATGTAATGAACACATTCCCTGAGCAAAATTATTGGACCATCGGAAGAAAAAGAATGTGTAACTGTAAAATACACTGAGATAAAATTTCAATCGTTTTACCGGATAGACATTTGGTGTTGGTTTACGTTTATGTAATAATTGGCGTTGGTTACTCATTGTTAAGACCCTGACAAGAAAGCGTTGTGATGCATGCATAAAGAAATGACCAATTCAGCAAACAAAATTTGGCAACTTGAGGAAATTAATGCAATAACAACCTCAATGAAACCTTAACATATCTTTCAAAATAATTTACGTCATAAACATTGTTTTCTGAACAGAATCAACAGCTTCACTGTGTACCTCGGCGCCCAGAACCTGAACGCTGCCAACGAAGATGGCCGCGTCATCATCGAGACCACCTCCAAGATCGTCCACCCCAACTACAGCTCCCTCCTCATCTCCAACGACGTTGCTCTGGTCAACCTCAACCAGGATGTCCCCCTGAGCAGTGAGTATATAATGTACAATCACGGCAATTAAATGAGAACCGATATCTCCGATCAAAGTAATATCTGAATGGAACCGTTTGATCAAGTTTCCTTTTGAAAGATAAGAATTCACTATTTCCGTAATTTGAATCACTTTCTGCCGTTTCATAGACTTATAAATTATTTACAAATAAAGTTTTACGAAAAGTGTAGCACAAATTACGAGTTAGTAAACCAGTTTACCGGGAACTGGAATATTGCGCAGCCAACGACCCCCGGAAGACAATTTCCATTCTTGAAGAGGATGAAACATTTAAGACTTAGTGACGCACTTGCTTTCTGGCAATATTTGCAACGGATAAGCAGTATAACAACATGCAACTTCAAATGTGTTTATAAGCAGTAATTATTGCACACTAGTATTTGAACTCATGTTCTTAGCTTTAGAATACCTTTCACGTTTTTCCAGCATCATCTCTCTTAGAGTTGCAACCTTTCCGACGCTTCACAAACTAAGTGTAACATTCGTAGTTGCTATTTTCAAAGATTCGCAGTCTTTCATAGTAAGTATATCAAGATCCAGTTTCAAAGAAATGTATCATTATGATGAAATATCTCGATCTTCATTGTTATAGTAGAGAGAAGAGGCGGAAATTTTTTTTGCAATTTTCGAAAATACAGAGTGTTTAACGAAAATAGGATCTGCATCGTTTTGATAAGTGTACTTTGCTGTCTTCGAGAAAATTTGAATAAAAATTAATAGCCGATTTTCAGTAAAATTTTTTAAATGTGTTCATTTTAAGCAAAAAATAGGTAAAAACTATTCATATTTTCAAAAATATTGCATGTTACCTTATTTGGAGATCTTTTGAAAAATAGATTTTATTAAAGAAATAATATCTTCCTTCAAAATTGTTGCTGTAGGAAGATGTCTAACAAATATATAAAATTACGAAAGTTCAACTTAATTTTAAGTAACTCTTACAAATAATCCCTGCGGAAACAAAATAACGTAAGACGTAAAATCATATGACATACGTACCATGAAATTTTGAATAGGAGAAGCCCTTGGTTTCGGCCAGCATTCGCATTTAAAAATCAAACTGATAAACCACAGAGGGGCAAACTAACAATCCCGTCTCCGCGGTCTATGTTTGTTGATCTAACATAGGTAATCAAGAGAACGTTTACTCTTTGATGCCATACATTCGCATTGTCTCGTGCGTCTTACAAAGGTTTTTCTGCAGGATACGCTGATTCATTCTTAAACCTAGGCGTCCTCGGCGAGAGTCACTAACGTTCGTGTGCACTTTTTGTTTCAGACTACATCCAGACCATCTCCCTGGCTACTGGATCCAACCTGTTCGAAGGCTCTGCCTCCCGTGTGAGCGGTTGGGGAAAGACCTCTGATGGTAATTTACGACTTCACATAATATTTCAGCTCATCAAAAAAGTATTTCTCTCCAGTATTGCTCGTGGGTAGCGTACTAGCTTCCTGCACCGAAAACAAGAATCGTTGGAGTATACCAGATCCATGATACCGTAACAACGTTCCTTGTTACAGTATCATGGATCTGATATGCTCCAACGAATCTTTTTTTCCGTGTGTGGTGTGGTCCCGCGTTCAATTCCCAGTCGAGACAAAAATGGAGTTGTAGCTTTCCTTTAAAATCGTCCCAGTTTCTGTAGCTGTGTGACAAAGAAAATCTCGGTTGATCTTGCTAGTTACGGTGAAGGGAACACGCCATATTCCCTCATGTCACTCTTATCCCCCAGCATAGGAAGCTAACTAAGCCCCGGTATGGGGGAAACCGTTAGCTGGTCGGCAAAGTCAGACTATCGACCCAAAATTCCAACTGCATACCAAAAATATTTCTTAAGTTTTGAAGAGACAAAAAATAATACCCGAAATTGTTCACTTTGCAGCCAGCAACTCCGTGAGCCCCCAGCTGAACTACGTTGACCTGACCATCATCGCCAACAATGTGTGCGCTCAGACCTACGGCACCCTCATCGTGCGCTCCTCCACCATCTGCGCCAGCGGCACCGAGGGTCGCAGCACCTGCAACGTAAGTGGCGCCGTTGCTGCTTTCGGGACAGCTACATCTCCTCTTGTTACAACACTATCTGTGCACGTCTTCTAGAGTTCATCGGAAATATAGCTATTCAAATTATCATTCACCATGTCGCGGCAGAAAGTTTAGTGTCCTTCACGGTCATTATGAGGAATAAGTGACCCAAATCTACAAGCTCATTTGCCTTTGACAACACATATTACATCGTAGTGATGCGCGTTTCTTTCTATATTCAAAATTCAGCATGTATATGGCTCAGGGTAGGTATATGAGAAATAAGAAAACGTTCACATTATGCACTTCTCCTCGTAGCTCGTCATAGCAGTTTTAACTCTTTTTGGCGTAAACTAAATAATTAAATCGTGTCAGGAAAGTTTCTTCTTTCGTGCTAATTTTCTCAGTCCAATAGTCTAACGAAATTTTACTTTGCGCTTAGCCGGATCTTTTGCACGATACATAGCCTTGTGGAACGGCTGGTTCCAAAGATTCATGTCAGTAAATAACGTAGTCACAATATCAATAAAATGTTTTTTTTATAAATGGATAGTGAGCGAGGAATTGGGAGGTAGCGTTCCTCTTGTCCAAGGTCACTAAATCCCACTGTAGCCCAATCAATACCAGATGCGCCACAAGGGTCAGGGCAAGGAGCATGTATAGTGTTTTTTTGCTACAGATCGTACATAACTCGAAAGAGGTCCTTGAAAATCAGTCGTTATGTCTTCGAGCCCCTTTGGTTTATGATCATTAGATCGTAATATACATGACGAGACACTTCCGAATATTCTATTACCTTTTACGAGTTTCTAAGTGCTCCATTCTACAGCCTGCATAGTTAGACACGTGCTGAATTCCGAATAGTTTGAAGATCTGATATCCTTATTTAACTGCGCTATTTAACTGCCCTGATCTAAGTCTGTTACTCGTAAATGCTGAACAACAGTAAAGTGTTTATCCACATTCAATACCGTGACTATATTATTTAAGGGATGTAATTGATAATACAGGGACCAGTTTTTGTTGTTCGAAGCTGGGTTTCAGTGTAAAGTTATGATGTTCAGTTAAAGTTCAGTTAAAGTAAAGTAAATGATAGACCGGGGATCAGTTTAAGTTATTCGAAGCTGGATTTCAGTGTACGTTCAGTGTTTCACACTCCAAACAATTCAATGTTGAAATCCCAGATTGTTCCGCGGAGGTGCAGACAGTCATAGTATGTGCAACGTTCCCTGATGTGTTTGTTGGCGTTCCGCAGGGCGACAGCGGCGGCCCCCTGATCGACCAGGCCAGCGGCAAGCAGATCGGCATCGTGAGCTTCGGCTCCTCCGCTGGTTGCGCCAGCGGCGCCCCCAGCGCCTACGCCCGCGTCACCTCCTTCGCCGACTGGATCTCCTCCAACTCTGGCATCCCCCTCTGAACGGCTCACCCGATCAGAGCGCGGGCTTCCCAGACCCTACACGTCTCTCAACAATAAATCAATAAAAACATTTAATGCAATACCGACTTGTGATTTAGCCTTCCTGATGTCCTTGCTCTTGCAAAACCTACAAACCACTAAAAAAAATCATTCGAACGTTTGTTAACGAAAATTGTTTCATATTCTTTAAATTGTGAATTATATCTCTCATTGTGTTTCACAATGTGATGTGCTACGTAAATGTGATGGGACTAGGAAGAAGGGATGCGATTAGAAAATGGGATAGTACAATATCTTGTCCCGAATTATTTAGATATTTTACTTCTTGTTATCATTACATTATTTTTCTTCCTTTTCTAACACACGTCGATAAGCGCATCGGAGCTTCATTTCACTCTTTACCAACTTATCAAGTATTCCCCTCTGAAGGCCTGGCCCGATCATAAATAAAACAGTTTGATAGGTTCTACAGTTTGTGCCTAATTCGCCCCACTGAAGCATTCCCACTTCTGGCATCATTAATTGCTTTTTATTTTGTTTCTTATGATGATTTGTGATTTCCCGATCTTTCATCATTTTCATTTACTTAAGTGTTAACATTCAAAGCATATAAAACATAATTGTGAATGCTTTTGGTGATATCGTGCAGCAGTAACTGATACACGTTTTTCTAATCCTTTGACAAGGAAAGGTTACGAAAACGATAAATAATGAAGACACATAGTACCTCGGCGTGAGGATAATTAAGCATTGAAGACATTGTCAGAGTTGCCTTTGTCTGGCCGAAAGTAAACGTTCTCACAAATTCCTTTCGTTATTCATGCGTATGCGCAACCATGACTCTTTGCTGTTTCAAAGCACTGATTCACAGAGACTGCATTACCGTGGTAGGAACGCTTACAAGCGTAGAATTCCAACATTCAATGCAGCCAATACGTGTATTGCGTAGCTTCTTCACACGAGCGAGGCGGGCCGTCAAGAATCTGCTCGGCTCCTGGTTCTAAAAACAATGCGATCCCGTCGCGTCTTCTGTGAAAAAGAATCAGATTCAGAGAACTTGCAACAATCTTCCGAGCATCTTTGAAATCAGTTCAAAAATTTGCTCCAATCTCATAACGATAAATTAATTCCTGTTCTCTGGAATGTAGCCGGCGATTTGGGGGGGCTGAATTAACTGTCTCTGACGCGGCAACTTTAAAAATGTATGTTCTTCACTGTTAATTAGCGCCAAAGAATTGTTATAAATGATTGAATTCCAAATACGGAGCCAAATTTGAATTAATTTCTTCTTGGAATGTTTATGCCAACAAATGCCAAAATGTCTACGAGCAGCGTCCTCAATGTCTTCAATATTGTAGTTGCAAGATAACGCCTTAAATGTATGTGCGTCTGTCCATCTGGGGTAAACACTACCGCCTAAGACGTTCAGATGATATTTTCGAAAATGTATACTCTTTGATAGATTTGGCCGAATAGCCCTGAGTATTTGAAAAGGATATTTTATATTTGCGCGTTTATACTTTACAAGAAGAATTAACATTTTCAAAATGTTTTTAAAAATAGCTGTCAATTTAAGTACTGGTTTTTAAAAAAGGAAAGTACGCTTTAAAAAATTGCTGAGATATCATTTCGTTCTACTTTTGATAATTGTAAACGTTTTAAATTTTTTCGGTGTCATCCTACAACTACAATATTAAAGATAAGATTTTTTCTTTAAATAAATCTATTGTAAAAAAATATATCCTTAAATACACTCGCTTACAATTTTTGTTTGTTGCAGAAGCACTTTTTCAGAAATATTTTCTTAGAAGAGCTCGAAAGTTTCTTATTCTTTTCTATTACGCTTACAAAACGGTACAATTTTATTTTAGATGAACACTCAGAATTTTAATAAATGGAAAAGTTACAAATAATGCGAGAAAGTATGTGTTGTTGAGGACATTTAGTTTGATTTTCAAGAGAATGTAGCATTTATCCTTTCTTATATAAGAATATCAGACTAGTTGAGATAAAAGTTAACGTATCCGAAATCGTAAGTAATGTTCTGTGAGCTTAGAATACTTTGGCCATATCCCAGGTCTTGTATCTGTAACAGAAAGTATTTACAAATTTACAAATGAAGTGTTGGTATGTGTTTTCTCAGAGTAATCCTTGTAAACCTATTCCCTATTGATTCTTTTCTCTGTTCGTTGCATTGAAAATGTATGTCACAAAAGTCAAACAACCTGGTGTTAAATATTAAGTGACGATTCGACTCGTAATATCGGAATAATATCACAATATCGGAATAAAACAAATCCGCATTTTATCAGGGCCATTTGTTCATTAATGTACTTCTTTAAGTTATTTTCTATTCCAAAAATATTTATCACAATTTTAGCGGACAATATAAATGATTTTAATTAAACGACTAAAAAGAACGACCTCTGGAGAACGCCAAAAAGTTATTTTCTTTCCTCTCGACTTTAATACCGGGTCGTTAAGATCTTAATGTGCTCCGCAAAGAGTTATGCTAGTGCCGTCTCCATTTGCCCACCAAGAGCCATTATCCTTTTCTTTATATCAGGGGTAAACACATTTTTTGAGAGTGGTGCCATTCGATTCATCTGATCAACTGCAGAAAAGTTTAATATGGTGTAATACCCTTAAGTACATGTAATTCACTGCGTTAGTAATATAGGGATTTTGAGACCTAATGATGACAGTTTTTCTCACTTAAACACTATGCTTATTTTTAAATATTTCGTAATTCAAAAAAAGTATTTCAAACATGACTTGATTTCTTACTAAATATCTCAAAAAATCATAAATATAATCTAAAAAATAAAAACATAAACAAAATCATAAACTAAACATTTCCACTCAATGAACTTCATTTTCAGCGTAATGTTCTGAAGTTTGCATAAATTTATTCAGTGGTGCATACAAAGTATAAAAGTATGATACTAGAAATAATCTTTGGGCTTCAATCAATCGCGATTGTGAATCCTCTCCATGCAAGCGAAACAGGAAAGATACTATCACTTTAGGCGGCTGCCACACCAACTCATCCACCTACAACGGGTGAAAGGTGGTCACCGCCAGCTTTTGGAAGCTGAGTGGGCCAAGCGGTGGCCAGGAATATCTCATAGTCATCTTACATTCGATACGCTCGTAATATCTCACAATGACAGAGGACTTGGGATTTGCGCTACACCTACCGTCTTCAGTATCTTTCTCAACGTGCTGGAGAGTACAATTTACATCCGTTTACTGGGTGGAGTGTACAATTTACATTAATCCACGAGGTGGAGAATGTGATTTACATTAGTTCACGTGGTGGAGAATGTAATTTACATTAGTTCACGTGGTGGAGAATGTAATTTACATTACTTCACGTGGGAGAGAGTACAATTTACATTAGTTCACGTTGTGGATGATACAATGTACATTAATCCACGAGGTGAGTAGTTAAATGTTTTCTGAAGAAACGACCAGTAACGGACTAATATCAAGCACACCCACATCGGTTTGCGGGAACAAATAAGATCATTGCAGGGCCAGCGCCGCTTCCGCTGCCGCAGCTGCGTTTACCCACCCCGGACCCGCCACTAACAGAATTCTAGGAAACCCAACCAGTTGGAATCACGATTTTAACGAAACGTGGAACTACTTCGTTGCCGAGAATTCAAATTGCACATCACTTTACACCTACGTCTCATGTTATAAGTGTAGGTGGATGACCAGGAAAGACATTGCTGGTTGATGTCAGAGCTGCAAAACGTTCTGATGTGATTAGAAAGGGGAGAATAGATCTCCAATTACTCCGATTAAGACGTGCTCACACGCCCGCACCCGAATTATTGCAAACATACGAATTATTGTATGCTTACGTACATCTTTCTCATACTTATAAATTTGAACGTTTTACTTTGTCACGTAACACCGGCCGACCACAAATGCATTTGTTCGCGAACTACTATATTAAGAGTGTGGGAGGAGCAGAAGCTCTACTAAACTTCGAAGAAACTTTTGTGTTAATATGCCATTTTACTAAACATTACACAAAACGAACAATTTTTTAAATGTACGTGAAATTAAACAAAGTTGTGGAGAGAAATATGTATTACAAGAAAAAAAATCTTAAACTTTATTTGAAGAAAAAAGTATTCCCAACATTTAAAGAATTATTTTCAAAATCTTTTACCCGGACCAGATCAATCGGAGACGGACCGGGTCAGAAAAACCGGCGGACTTATTGAAAAAAGTCCTCTTTAGGAATTATAGGTCCCAAAGCATGTACTTTCGAGGAAATCTGTAAATAGTTTTTCCGCAGCATTACATAACTTTTTGTAAACTACCTGTATTAATCCGCGTATTTGTACGTATACCGGATAGGGATACGGAGTAGGATAAGACAAGTTCCGTATATCTAGACTGTAGGTTGGGAACCTCTGGTGAATCTTCATTGTTAAAGCCAGAATACCTGAGCAGTATCCATTTATTTCTACGCCAACCGACATAACAAATACTTCATCTCATCTTCTTATATTGTTATGAGCATGTCGTTTTATGTATAACTTTTAAATGTTGTAATTACGTTATGAACGTCCTTTGATGTCTTCGAAAATTGATAAATTTATTTTCACTCCCAGAAGTGCACCAGGCAGTTTAATTATGATTTGACCAATTTAGGTATATACGAAGAATATTAGGGTTTGGTATGCTATAGTATTCAGAAATTACTAT
The DNA here is from genome assembly GCA_017312745.1 of Gryllus bimaculatus. Classification (NCBI taxonomy): domain Eukaryota; kingdom Metazoa; phylum Arthropoda; class Insecta; order Orthoptera; family Gryllidae; genus Gryllus; species Gryllus bimaculatus. Next base: position 116,880 of record BOPP01000486.1, read on the forward strand.
GAAACTGGAGTGAATATAAAAGAAGATGGTATTTTAAGATCACATTAAAGGGCTCTTTTATTACTGCTACCTTCGTATACAGTTGCTGTTGTGATATTTTGGATTATTTAACATTAGTCACTTTTAAAGAAAGCATTCAAGAAATATCATATTTCAAGATTATCATATTTTGTAGAAATGTCAAATATTATTATTGTTATTATTATTATTATTATTATTATTATTATTATTATTATTATTATTATTATTATCGCTACTTATTGTAACGTGCGTTGATACAACCAACGACGCAGTTAGGATACTCAGGTTTGATACTCGATATCGCTTTCAATCCAGAGATCAACGCGATAGTAATGAGTGGGTTGAAAGTGAAATGTCGGCGATGCACGAAAACTGAAATTAGATGGAAAGCAAGGGAGGAGAAAGGGATAATTTCGAACGTGTAATTTGTTGTAGAGAATCATATAATGATTGTCTATCACAAATTTCATCAAATGATTCTCTATGGCAAGTACGAATTTGAATCGTTTGAAATATTGCTAGATGTTCCGTAATATACTATGAATAATAATTCGTGATATTGAACGACCTAGAATTACCGATAAAAATAACGGTAGAGGAACAATAAGTCTAACTCATTTATTTTATATAAGCGTTATATACGGGTTTTTATGTGGACATGTTGAAAATACAGCTGCAGTATTTAACTAAGAAGTTTTATTACTTTATCGTAAACTATATTCCTTGATACTAAACAAGGGGATTTCGTCCAAACGCCCGTCCATGTTTCTTGCTTATTTGAAAATTATAAACACAGTTTTATATCAGACTTTAACGATAACTGTTCAATATGATTAGCCGTATGATAATAACTGCATACCCGGTACAACATTCGCTTAACAACGTCATGCCAACTGTTGTGGAATGTGAACTGTCTGACAAATAATTAGGGGCAATTGCAATGGAGACGTCGCAATCTTTCTTAAAGCCCTACTCTTACCTTTTTAGATTTCGGCTTATTTTTAATGTTTTTGTTTGAAGAGTATATCTTCTATTCTCTAAGATTGCAAGGCGGTAAAACTGTCGTGAGAACGAATCGAAAACATTTCGCTGTACAAAAGCTTTTCGCTGTACGAGTTATTAGTTATGAATTTATAATTAGTGCCATTTTCCATGTATACCCAAGTAATGTTGCCGAAGTTGACGGATAATTTATTCTGAAATATTCATTTTGGCTCTCACTTTATTAGTTTTTTGTGAATTATTTCAATGAAAAAAACAGAGTATGGTAGAAGTCACATTGTGGAAGAAGAAACAAGTTGAAAGCTCTAAAAATATATAATGTTAGTCTATCTTTTTTAAAGCCCATTTTAATTGAATATCTCAACACAATTCCTTTCTATTGTATTCCATTTTCATTGCATTGAATCACAAAATGTGAACCACATTTCTACACACCACCTGAATTGTCTCAGTCATAATTTCCGCTAAAGCAGATAAAAGGTTTGACTCCCAACTGTGGCGAATTTTTGAGACTCAATAATTAGAGAGGTCAAGTGTATGAAGAAATTTAGCGATCGACTGCCCCGATAGGTAGGTTTTTCTGGTCATTACCAGGCGAATATAGGATATGTACCTTAACAAACGAGCCATGGACCGCGCGAAAATATTCCATTATTTTCCTAGTCGTATCCTCCCTCTTACACACACTTATACATACATACACACTACCACACACCGGGAGACCATTCGGGAGCTATAACTTTGCCTCGCCCCGCCAGGAAAGTTTCCTGGAGGAGAAATCCCCCGCACTTCGACGTGTATGTCGGCGCCAGATCTTATCATTCAACGAGCAAGGAACACCACGTGAAATAAAACATTCACTAAACTAACATTAGTATAACATCATACCGCGATCATGCATTAAAGAGCCCGGAAACATCGACCGATCTAAATGGAATATGCTGCGAGAATTAATCCATTCTACTTCCAACACTACAATTGATATCAGAGAAAAAATAAGACTTCTTACCATTTGTAAGTGGAGTCATAATGTCAGTAAATCATTGCTATTCGTACTCCAATTCAAAATACAAATTCAAATTTATCATTATATCCTTATTTCAACACATAAAATCTTTGAATTAAAAATAATAAATCAAACTACTAATTGAAACATCAATGACCATAGGATCTACAAAAAAAGGAGATTAATCTAATTCTTACATGGCACGTTCCTGGTGTCTTTTGGATCTCTGTTTCCAATCCATCCCAATTCTTAATCGGCTTCAAAAATTCAGGATTCGTCCCATTCCTGAATGTTACTAGTTTCCGTGATTAACGGTTTCGCGTGGGCTTGCGGCGTAGACGAACCGCTCTGCCGCGATTTCCGAGGACAATAAAAGCAACGCGGGAAGCGGAAGCGGAAGCGGGAGCCATAAACCGGGGCGGATTTGCTTAACGGAGGAGGCAGTTGAATCTCGCCGGCGAAGCTTTTAAGCAAATCGTTCCTTTCGAGGGCGTCTCGCACCTCGCCCGACTTTTTACGGTACAGGGTGAGACCAAACTCGATAGCGCAACGTATTTATTGTGGGGATGCATTTTTAAGAAGGAGATGGCATAATGGACTAGAGTTTTGAAGCCAAAAATCTCGAGAATGTCAGCTTTAGGACTTTCCGATAAGGCGTTTTGAGATGATAATGATTGTGATTGAAGAATATAAACAACCGGATCTCTTTTCTTCAACTATTAATTGAAGTTAAGCCTCCATCCTCAATGAAGTTGTTCTTGGTTTACCCAATCTCTGAAAGCAGACCGGGAGATGTGGCTCAGAGCATCAATATCAATGTCACTGCAGCGTCTCTGACCGGGAGGTCCTGCGATTTGAGTTCCGACACTAGACAGGTAGCTAGGTGGAGTCCTGTTCGTCTAGAGGTTACTTCTAGCAACCGACTGTTCTGATCAGTAGTTTTCCGTGGTTTCTCCGATCAACACCACGCGAGTGCCGGAGCGGTACTCTACCAAACGGGCCACGGACGGCGCGCGATCTGTCCTTCCTCTTCCTTGACCTATCCTACCCCTTACACACTTACATGCACTACATTTTCACACATTCCGGGAGACCGATCGGAAGCTAAGAGCTTGTCCTGGATAGGGCGATGGTGAGAGATACCTGGTTGGGGCAAACCCCGTTAGTCGACGGTTGATGGGCGCCGGATCTCGCACAAAGCGGGGTAAGATCACCGCAACATCTCGCGATAAAACAAGCACTATACTTACAGGAATAACGCCCTTGGTAGTTGACGCGCCCGGAAACACAGTAATCAATCAGGTAAAAGCAGGGAACTCATCACATGCGGCCGGCGCCGCCGCCTCTGCCGGCTCTGAGCGGACCGCCCACGACGATTACCCCAGAATTAAAATTGTTCGAATCGAACGGTGAATGACACTATATCGCTTGGTCCCATGTTGACCATTGTCATAACCGAATCTCTTGCACTCTTTTTGTTGATGTGCGAGTTTCACAAAACGGATAAAATTTTCAATATTATAATACTACGTATCTGTCAAAAATAAAACGAGAACTCGTGTTCAGCTGGAGCACCACTAGTTAAAATTTAATTTATTGTGAGTAGTTGTAAGCCCTGTTGAGGTAAATCGCATGACAGTGAAACATGTTTGATGATTTTTACATTTATTGTACTAATTTTCGTAAAACTAAGTGTTCTACGTCTATGTACTATTATAGTAATTAACTAAATTAGGGAATGGAGAAGAGTATAATTGCACTAGTGGAAAGTTCAAGAAAACGAGCGTTGATAGGTGCGTTTTTTATTTACATTGATTGCAATTACACCCCTTCATCCACATTATCCATCTTTTATTTATGAATAATTTTAATATTGAGGAACACAAATATATGTTTACTATTCAGGTCTATATTCAAAGACGTCATGGAATACGCTCCAAAGAGGACAATTATTCTGAACGAGACTCATTCTAGTAACTCTTGCATTGTGTGTTTATGATCACCGTAGTGACTTACATGATAAAAAAACAGTATTAAGAGAGAAGATATTAATCATATTCCAGATCAATTATTAGACAAACCTGAGAAAATAATGTCAAAATTACTTTCTAGGAAACGTGAAGACACATGCAAGAGATAATATTGAATTGAAGCCTTATTTTACGTGGCGAGACGTGGGCCATCGGGCCCGCTCTTCCGTCTGACCACGCAAATTTCGCTACGCTTCTTTCACCAACTAGCGGAGAAAGGGGGTATTTCTTGGGTGACGAAACAGGAAATTTGAATTTTACTCATTTAGGCTTGAGAATATTTTACATGCAAGTAAGTCTACTAACATGGAACAGCCGGCTTTACTTTCCCTCCGAAGGAAGGCGTACGAAGGGTTTTTTCGCCCTTAAAAATCCACGGCTTCAATTCGGTTTGAACCCGCCTACTTGGGTATAATTGCCCGATACGATAATCGTTACACCATCACCGCCACATTCATTTATAATCCATCTCATCGCCGCCGCACAACATTCAATAATCATGGAAAATGGAAAAGCGAGTCAATTCAAAAGAGTCTCTGCTTACATGCGTTTCGAATCGGGTAAATACAACTGATGTTTCCAATTTATCTAGATATTGATCCTTCTCATACAGTTTTCGCAAAAGTCCATGATAACATTTTGAAACAAAGTTTACTTACATCAGTATGGTTGCAGATCAGCGATACACATTTTCAAATTGCTCCATTCTCCGATATAACATCTAATATTCATCCAGCAATGTTTTTTTTAATTATTGCATCTCTTCAATTGATTGAATGATAATTCAATAAAACAACTGAACAATTTTAAATAATTAGAGCACTCTTCATCTCTTTCAATCTTAAAGAAGGTATATACTGTAAAATACAACTTATAGTATATTCACTTCATTTTACATTTGTCTGGTAATTTTCTAGATACAATTTGTTGTCTCTGGCCAATTTTGAAACACAATTGAATTTTTCTCTTCATCTGCTTTTTTTCATATTTTTTTATTATTTAACATGAAAGACGCCAGACGAGTGAAATATTCAATTGTTTTTGAAAATTGGCCAAAGAGAACAAATTGTATATTCACTTTAGCCGCTCATTCTCTGTTCATTTCAAAAATATTTGTCAAAAATGATAAAAATAAAAAATCCTACAAAACACGTTCAAACATTCCGTATCCTTCTAATTATAAACCATTGATAATTGGTAATTGATATTATAAGGAATTTTAGGGACGATCAGTTAAAACGAAATAGGGAACATACATAAATGAGTATGTGGGGGAATGTTTACGAATGTATAGAGAGAACTCCATATTCCCCCACGTATCAATGTTCCTTATTTGGTTTTAACTGAATGCCCCTTAAATTCCATACAATACCAATTACCAAGCAAGTGATTGTTTATAATTAGAAGGACAAGGAATGTTTGAACAGATTTAACAGATAATGTGATCCAGTTTCCTACAAAGCACTTCTAAAAATAATTTTAAAGATATCCCCATCCCCAAAAAATTAAACGCGAAAAAAAGAAACGTAAGGGCAAAACCGCAAACGTGGCAACAGCGCGGCGAGCGGCGCGCGCTCTGCCGGTGTCCAAATCCCGGGGGCCTCCGCGGGCGTCGCGCCTTTATCCAATAATGCGCCGCAAGCACAGGTGCGCTCAGCGCTGTCGCCGGGGGGGAGGGTGAGCCCTGCTGCGTGACAGGTCCAACCAGCTCCCGCGCCCGCAACTTCGCAGTTTGCGACGAAGCTTCGCGGGGTCATCCGAAGGAGCGGGTGCGCGCGGATTGTGACAGCTGAAACCAACCACTTCCCGCCGCCCAATTAGCTCGCAAAAAATGGGTGAATGGAAGTGGAGGGCAGGAAATACAATTTTATTTTCAGGCAGCTCGACAAGTCAGTAATTCACAAGCACAGTTTCTGGTTTGGTTCAAAATTTGTACAATTTCTCTTTTCTATCATAAATTCTGAAACTAATCCATAAATGTTCAACAAAAAATAAAAAAAATATTTCTTCTGATTGCCTTATATTGTTTGATTAGAAATTTGTTTAAAGCTTCCTACTTCCCAGTTTTCACCAAAAAAATTTGCATTGATGTCTGCAAACGGAGCTATAAGTAATTTTTTCTTTATCGTTTTACTACGTACGTAGTAAAGAGAAATGATTGTAATAGTGCACCGGAAACAGGCAAGTTTTCAGCATAAAAATTAATTAATTAATTAATTATCGTTTCCTGGTAACGTGAAAGCTGATAAATCTAGTTCCAATATGTATTAAATTGCCTTCTCTAACAGGTGGTGTAGTCAAAATCCACGTTTTGTGAAGCCTTGATACTAAACAATTGATTAACGGCAAAATATGTCTCTGTGAAATCGATATTTTGGTTTTGGGGATACTTTACATGAAGTATCCCCAAATCAATTGTTCGTCCATTTTCTAAGTGGATCCATTTTTTATTGAAACTAGTTTAGAATAGCGTGAAAAACGCTTTAAAATAGCACAATCTCATATTCTTTATAATGTCCCAATTTTCGAAAATTGAAAAATTTCAAAATTATTTCGGCGTCTTCCTACAACTACAATATTGAAGGTAAGATTTGTTTTCTTACCAAAATTCTTCGTTTAAAGATACATCATGAAATAAGATCATGTACAATTTTTTCGAAAAGATGAGTAGTTTTCGCGAAATATTTGGTAAAATATGGGCAATTTTTAAACAAAAAACCGTTCCATTTTTTCTTTAAATTGTCTGTATGCGTACTACATAAAAATTGACGGTAAATTTTGGGCCTGGTTCCAATATCAGCGAACATACGATTTTTAAAAATTGCAAAATGAACAATATTGTTAATACAAATATTTTATTAAATAAAATATAGTCAAAAAACAACATTTTAAATATTGTATTTATAATGTATTTTTTTTAAATGAGCTCTTTTCCCAATTTCTGCTTGAAATTACAGCATTTTTTTTTAAATCTCAGAAACCTCTTCAATTTTTTCTTTATTATTCTCCCTAAGATTGAAGAAAAGGATGCTTAAAAAACTCTTTGAAATTTAAAAAATTTCAAAAGTTAACATAATGTTAGAAAGTACGTGCGGTGGTACCAATAAGTTTTCGGGCTCGTTTAATCTTAGCCACTTCAATCCCTCTTTTAAACTTAGCCACTCGTGTAGTACTGTGACGTACGTGTCATACTATTTTTGCCGTTGAAGAGAATATGTTTATAATCTTTTCGGCTGTTGAGGACATTCCTATTTTAACATTCCTGATCACTCCCTAAAATAAATTACATGAATGAAAATATATGTTGATGGCATTTCGTTTTCAACATTTTAGTGTTCACCTTTGCTGGTCTTTATTGATTTTTTTATTAAAAATTATGATCTTAACTTTTCAGTGAGTCTGTACAGATTTTGTGTCCAAAACAACTGAAAATTATTGTTGTAAATCTTCAATATCTCATATACTATGTTTGCATTTTGGCAGAGTTATTATTTTAATAAAAAGTATATTAATAAGTTCCAGCTCCTGAGTTTCAACAAGCAAAAATGTGTTGCGCGCAACTTGTTTTATATTTAGATCTCATTCACCTACAGTTTTATGAAAATCTCAATATCATGCAGAAAGAAGAAAAGATGCTTTGGATTTTAGCTTCAAAATTTGTTTTGTAACGCACGACACCAAATATCCTAAAGCCAACTGTAAAATACTAGCTGAAAGAAGAAGTCTTCTGAGCTAAACGGAAAATATGAGTTTTCGCAAAAATACTTGTGACGATGTTATTTCTTCTTCTCAGGGACGAATAACAAAGGGAATGAAAAGGAATTGCGACGCTCTCAAAATATTTGCGCTTCAACTCGCCCGAAAGAAAAAAGTCTCATAAATGGGAGGACGTATTTTTTTTCTTCTTCTTTCTATTTAATACTTAGACGTACTGCAAATATCTTCATAATTCGAATGCACCGTAAAAATACTATTTTAATAAATATAAGGCTAAACGTAAGTAAAAGTAAAATGGGGCAGAGACAGACGAGGATATTTTAATGAGTCTTTGTTTATCTACGATCAAAAACCCCACTAATTATCCTTTTGCAGGAGGGGAAATGTCTTTGAGAATGTGCTGGAAATTCTCAAGTAGAAGTAATAGAGAAGATATTCATTATTGATAATATTATTATTACAGAAACATAATTTTTAAATTCTCAAACATCTTCACATTTTTCATTATTCTTAGGGTCAATAATTTTGTGTTTATATGTTTTTTGTATAAAGTTGACAATGAAGAAATTGAGCGATTTCAATATTTATACAATATCATTAACAGAAGCCGCTATTGCACTATTTATTACATATTATGTGATTTTATTAGACAATGTGTCAATTCATTTAAATTATAACTTTAATGAGACATCAGTATATTTCAGATAGCAAGGTTGAGAAGTTGGGAAATAGCAGCAATACTGGTGTATCATCAGCGGGGCGAGTAGTAGCGTACCTGAGTTTTGTAGTTGATTCTGGAAAGCAAGCCTTGGACCAGTGGAGAGTTAAGTGACTGAGTCCACAGCAGCGGAGATGTGAAGAACACGAAGGAAGTGAAAACACTCAAAAATATGTAGGAGAGACGAACAACACAAGCGAAACGAGATTGAAGTGTCCTGAGGCCACAGAGCACAACAATGTTTCCAGAGACTTTGGAAAGCGCTGGTGCAGCGTTTCCGAATCATACAGTGGCGAGTTGAGAGAGAGTTCCATGAGGGCAGAGCTGCGGTTTATGATATACCCTGTTCAGAACCACAAGCAATGGATAAGCCCATACAGACCCATGTCTCCCTTTAAATGTGGATCGCAGATGCAAATTGAAGCGCGTTGGTAATCGTCATGGCGCACTAGTGGCATCACCACTCACTTCATCAGAATTTACTTCACTCCAAAGAGCGGGAGTACCACGTTTTCTTTAAAATAATTGCCGCTGTGGACGAAACGAGGGCTCGGTCGGCAAGGCAATTCTATGGCTGGAGTCAGCCAGACTTTCCTCACCCACAGAATGTAATGCACAAGATAGTTATCGTAGTCTGTAATCGTCCTCCATGTGGAAACTACAGACGATTAATGCAACCCTACTACAGCACCTATTTGTAACACTATATTCTAAACTCAAAACAAAGGGAGTTCATACATCATGACAATACACGGCATCACGCTGTTAACACTATGACTGACCACCTGTGCAACTTGCAGTGGAAGATACTGGGACATTGTATTCCACCGAAACCACTACCGGCGATTACGCCTTTTCGCCAGGATGAAAGGACCGGAAAGCACAACAACAACAACAACAACAACAACAACAACAGCAACAACAACAACAGAGTACATCATTTGCAGCACGGAGTGCATGGAACAGAAATGAACGCGATACGTATGATAACGTCCGCAGGTGTGGTAGAAGGTGATGAGACAACAGAGGTACATATATTAAAGAAATGTACCAAATGATCTTCCGTGAGTAAAAACTTATACTAATTATAAATTTGTTTCCACTACTTTCAACTTAATCCTTGTACACTGATCATTTGTCTGAAATTTCGTTCTTCCTTTTCACTTGAATCCAGGTTTGCGTTAGCTTGAATCATTGGAGATAACACCGTTCTAGGACGAGTATTTAAATTTGAAGAAAGCAAAGGCTTAAACAGGAATACAGAACGGCTTAAACAGTAAAGAAAGGCTTAAACATACTCTATGACACAATATTCAGTGCATGTCCTTCATAGTAAATTATTTTTTCTACGTTTCTTTCCACATTTGTGGAATTTAAAACATCAGTCAGAATGAAAGCAAATTCTTTCTTTTTCTCGAAAAAGAATCGAACTAATTTTAGGGCTTTCTTTGATTCATATTTTTTCCTATACTTGTATTTTTTCTAAACGACAAATATTCCTGTAATTGAGGGAATATCAATATCAAAAACTCAAGAAGTAGAGAGTGTCTGCACTATATATCGAATTTTCATTGGAATAAAGTCAACATGAAATAATATATAGTACCCGACAGGAACACTCTTCGTTTTCAATTCTAAATGTGGAATGTACAACAGTGAGTGTCAGAAGTATTGGAACACCTCGAAAATTTCATAAAATGAATAAATTTCGGGTGTAAAATAAAACAAGTAAAAAAATTAGGTCGAATTGAAAACCGTGAATGTTTTATAAATTATATTAGCAAACCAAAATTACTTACTGAAAAATTTAAAATGAAGTTTACAAACATTGGGCCTCGAAAAAAAGGCAGCCAAAAATTGTGTAACAGCCACATGATCGGCACTTAAAAATTAAATGAAAGTGTAACTGTAAACAAATTAATATTTGGTGAGATGTCTTTTGGTATTTACAATGACTTTTAGAGGTCTTGGCATAAATTCTACAAGCTTTGCAGTCATAGGTGACATGATACTGTTCCATTCCTCCTAGAGTGCGCGCTTAAGAAAATTTTTACACAAAATCGATCTGTTCCTAATTTTTTACTCCAAAATATCTCATAAATATTCAATGAGAAGTCTGGAGATTGTGGTGGCGTATTCGTGATGTATTAGAAAGGATCCACATTCTTGTATTTCAAGTTCTGTGCTATAGATCATTGTCTTTCTGGAAAATTAAATTGAGGCTTATTTTTTCAGCAATTATGTGTAGTTAACTTTGCACAATATTGATGTACATTGCATGGTCTATTGTACCATTTATAAAGTAAAGATTCATCACACCTGAAGCACTCATACATCCCCACCCGAGTACAGATCCACCCCTGTATTTCACTGTGGACTGGAGGTTCTCTTCCTGAAATTCGGAGTTTCTCTCCCTCCGCGCCATTCATCTCCCATCTACACCAAAAAAATATTTCTACCAAAATACTAAAGTTAAATTGGTTTTACATTTATTGTGAACTGTTTTAATGTTTTTAGTAAATTCTGAGCGCTTTTTTCCTGTTAATGTTTTTTCTGTTAATTTCTGTTGTCATTGATCCAGAATTTCCTACTCTCCACACGTCCATGATATCCACTGTTTCTTGGTATTATGCGAACTCCACTTGGGAAATGGCTGTTCCAAAAGTAAGTTTTGGAACACTAAGTTTTACTTAAGAGGTACTTAAATGTCGCGAAACATTTTCTTGTGGCGCGACCACACTGCAACTATAACTGTACACTCCTGGGTTTGTTCGCCACTGTTTTCCGAACACAGTACTTATCAATTACATTAAACCCTGTAGTGTGTTATCTTTGCACAATCTTAACGATTTTTCTCACAGATCTGCAAGCGAAGTACAATTTCTCGCTCTTCTTCACTTGTTTCCTTTTCTTTACACTCCGTAGTGACATTTGATGATCAGATATTTCAGTATCGTACAATTTTGAATCACCGACTGAAATCCAGGAAAGCTGATAAAGTTTTTGAGAGTTTGCATGTATTAATACTTTTAGTTTCCTTTTCTATGAGGTATTTGATTATGTATCTGGTTTCTCAACTTTCTGAACTTCAGTTTTAATTTTATTGTAATACCTTTACTATATATAATGTATTTAATTTCTCGGAAATTTCCCGTTTATATTACTTCTCTTATTTAAAATTGAATCATATTCTCAGATTCTCAAGATGTTCCAATATTTCTGACTCACTGTACATGCATCAGTCATAGCCTATGAATCATGGACTGGAATTGCGTTTTTTAAACTTTATTTGTACACATTCAGAATTCACAATTTAAACAAAAAGGCATGATTGAAGAAAAAATCTTAAACATCCTTTTGATATCACCTGTACTTTTAATTAAAATACTTGGTAAAAGTAATAATGTTACATACCGATATAAAAGGAGGGAAGGAAATATAATGTTACATTCCAAAAGAAAAAAGAAAGGGCCTTTGGTCTTTGGACTTATTTCAAGTAAAATGTCCATTGTAAAATGAAAAACTTAAAATTACATGAGAACTTTGTTTCTCAAAGTCGTCCAACTACCTTTACAAGTTTCAAGAAAACTAATCTTGTTTACTATAAAATCTTATCGTCACTTATTAAAACGGAAGAATAATACTCATTGTTAGCATACTAGGTTATTCGATATACAATTTTAAATTACTAGAAAATTAGCTGCAGATGTTATAACTACGCACCAACTTAATGTTTGGAAACTGCACAAGGAAATACAGAACTTAATTAGTGTTCAATTGCAATATTATATTTCATACAACCTGCATTCCATTTGCACAACATTGTATTCCTTTACTAAGATGCAAAGCTATCAAGAAGACAAAAACAAGAGAAATGCGAAAGAAAACAGGTTAGTGGTATCAAAGAAGTTATATAAATAGAAAGGCGATGAAAACCAACGATGTACATCATTTCCGCTGAGTATACATATTATTGACTAAAACTTAAACCGCGCATAGATTCGGCTCCTTCTGAATAATTTGATGCCAACCAGATTGGAACAAATGTGCGTATCTCGTGAACTTCGTTGGAAATGAGATGGGAGCGAGTTAGACTTTTAGAATAACCATAAATTATATTCGGTTTGTGATTTTTTCCCCTGTATGGCAATATAAGTAGAGTAAAAAAGTTAAGAGGTATATAAGCGCACGAACTAATGCATTGTTCCAAGTTCAAATTCAAAGTTTGATTCTTCACACTGAAAATTTTATAGTGGCATATCTTAACAAGACTGTTGCTTCTTAATAACTTGTTTGTATTTAATTGAAAATGTTGAAGACCGAAAGGCTGTTTTATGAAATGAATTTAAAAAGTTGAATTCAGTGTGTAGACTTTCCGTGTGACAATATTCACAACTGAATGGTTTAAGAAAAATGGAGGGGACATAAGGAATAATTTATTTATAAATAACGATTTTACAAGACAAGTACATCACGAAGATATGAAACGCTAGTTATTTCTGGTACTCTTTTTTTCAAGAATGTTTGAAGATACTATTTTCTTATTTAGGGGGTTCATACCTTTTCGCCAATGAATATGTAGCTTGTGGGATATCTCGTTTCACAAAGTTAAGTGACAATTTTGATATCGCGCCCCTGGTCGGTAGGCAATGCATCCTGCAATGAAGCTTGGCGGGTTAGCATCTCTTCACCCCTTGTTACCGCCCGTGCCGCTTCATAAGCCACGAGACTTGTGTCCAGGGTTCTTTTCTGCTGTGATTCACATCGCGCGACTGTCCTGCGATGACGCCTTTTCTTTAAGTCTTTCTTTGCGAAGAATGCAGACATGCAGTTCGTGATCGGGATGAGAGAGGGTAGTAACAGAACTGCTCGAAAACTGTGCATTTGTGAGTGTGTGTGTGTTTGTTTGTTTGTGAGTGTGTGTGTGATCCGAACGTCTATACCCCACGCTTTGACGAAGTGTTGTGCGGTCGTGAGAGGAAACCGCCACCAAAATAAGAGCCATCGTCTCCAATGTAATAAGAGGAGTAAATAAAGGAAGAATGCTTGGTCGAGAAACGGTTGATCATAAGTCATGTACACGTCGTCGCAGATAATGCAAGAGTCAGAGTCTATAGCGCTAAATAAAATGGATTCTAGAATATACTTCGTATCATTTTTGAATATATTTTTCGTAATTTTACAGATTCAAAAAAAGCTGTAAAATAGTTTAATTTATTGTAACAATTTACAACTAATAATTTAAGTTTATTAATGTTATAAAAAAATATTAGTTAACATTTTAGTGCAGGACTCAAAAAAGGAATTATTTCAGCTAATGTTGAAAAATGTAAAACAATTAATGAATGTTACGTAACACCCCATAACTAATCCCCCTACCCCTATATAACGCAGCTTAACGCTACCTCAGACTCACTCCCTCCTTTTTAGCGTTACGTAATTTATGGACGACCCCTTATCTCATATGGTCACAAAATTTTGTAGTAATAGAACCGGAGTGACAATGTGGCAATTAGTATAGGATTTTGTTTATTTCAAATACTAAATATGTTTATATCTTTTGATCTTTGCGTGATAGCAAACTTTTGTTAACTATTTTCAAAATCAGAGTGATCGTTTCCTGTAAAATCACCTACTATCATCCTGAAGGTATGATTTTTTTTGTTCCCTAGTGTAATTTATGCTATGGGGGCAAGATTGCTTTGGGGAGGCGTTGGCGAGTGTTCGAAAGACATGGCCACATGACAATTACGTCGTGATATTTAAAGTAGAACTCTCGTTAATATACCCAATTGGTAGCGTCTTCACGTAATTAGAAACTTGTCAAAATGTTGGAGAAATATTAGTTATAAATAATAGGTGGTTGAACACTACAAAACAACGTATTTAATTGAATTGAATTGATTTGATGCCTTATCTTACGTGGCGAGACTCAGGTCATCTAGGCCTGCTCTTCCGTCTGACCACGCGAATTTCGCTACGCTCCTTTCACCAACTAGCGAAGGAAGAAGGTATTTCTTGTACGACAAAAACAGGTGATTTTAATTTAGCTCAGAGGCTTCATTTAGGCTTGAGGATCTTTTACCTGCAGTAAATCTACTAACATGGCACAGCCGGCCCTCCGAAGGAAAGCGTACGACGGATTTTTTCGCCCTAAAAATCCACGGCTTCGAACCCGAGAACTTGGGTATAACAGCCCGATCCGCTAACCGTTATACCATCGCCACGGCAAATTATGTTGAGTGTAGAGAAGAAGTGTAGCAGGTAACAGTTTGCCGATTGATTGGCCATCCAAAACTTACGAACAATATATGTTATTTTTGTTGGAACTTAAAACATTTAAATCGACATTACCTCAAGAGTGAGGTGAACGGACAGCGACGTTGGGTAAATGGAGTTGCAGCTGAAATTATTGGAAAAAGCCACGTTCGCGAGCACCGATGGAAGGTTAAACTATTGCGGAAAGCCAGATCATTATAGTATATTTTGAAATGATGACGTAATGATTGTATTAATACACAACTGCGATATTGCGATACGAGAGAGTATCGAAAACTTGACACGAGTGTATTAATACCCATTACAATGAGTTTCATACGGTCATTTTTCTATGACTTATGGTAACTTTTATAAGTTAAACTTTTACATTGATTCGCTTAAGTTGACATTCAGGATTCAGCCTATGCCACCTAGCGGTCAGGTCTCTCTCTCTGTCTACCCTGTCGCAGGATGCTTAGGGTTAATCACTGTGCTGGTCAATAAGGATCAAAGGGAAATACAATTCAATTTATTTTAAATTATTTTCCACGTAAAAAAGTACTAACAATAAAAGAAATCACTACTGACAAGCATAATATTAAATGTAATATTAAAGCACACAATCGAACTAAACACCTACTAGAACGATTCTCAATGAATAATTGTCAATACTAGGTTTGTAAACTTCTCTGTAATTGGTCAAGAACCGTTGCCATAATGAAATGATTATCGTAATAAGTATCATTATGCAACGAGTTACAGCCATGAAATGTCAGAAATGCCAATCCGGGTGGTGGAGATCGCGAAGGCAGTAGTGCAATGGCGATCTCGGACGGGGGGATCACGGGTTCGTGTCCCGCTACGGGCATGTGTGTGTCTTTACGTGTCGTGTTATCCCAAAGGGGAAAAAATACAATGAAAGTGGTCTCTACATGACCAAATAGTTAAAAAGCTACCATAACACAAAAATTAAGTGACAGAATAATACAACGGGAAGAAAAAACCTTCGTATGCCATGGCTTCCGCAGAGCGAGCTCGGCCCAAATGGAAAAACGAAACGATCAAATTTTCGTCGCTACCTGACCAAATATTTAAAAAGCTACCATAACAAAAAATTTAAGTGACAGAATAATACAACGGGAGAAAACCATCGTATGCCATGGCTTCCGCAGGGCGAGCTCGGCCCAAAGGGAAAAAACAATCAAATTCGTCGCTACCTGACAAATAGTTAAAAGCTACCATAACACAAAAATTAAGTGCAGAATAATACAACGGAAGAAAACCATTCGTATGCCATGGCTTCCGGCGGGCGAGCTCAGTCCAAAGGGAAAAAACAATCAAATTCGTCGCTACCTGACAAATAGTATAAAAGCTAACCATAACCAAAAAATTAAGTGACAGAATTATACAACGGGAAGAAAACCATTCGTATGCCATGGCTTCCGCAGAGCGAGCTCGGCCAAAGGGAAAACAATCAAATTCGTCGCTACCTGACCAAATAGTAAAAAGCTACCATAACAAAAAAATTAAGTGACAGAATAATACAACGCGGAAGAAAAACCATTTTGATGCCATGGCTCCGCAGGGCGAGCTCGGCCCAAGGGAAAAACATCAAATTCGTCGCTACCTGACCAAATAGTTAAAAAAGCTACCATAAACAGAAAAAAAATTAAGGGACCAGAATAATACAACGGAAGAAAACCATTCGTATGCCATGGCTTCCGCAGGGCGAGCTCGGCCGGGCTGGAGCGGCGGGGCGCGCGGCGGGGCGGCGGCGCCGGAGGGCGGCCTGATCAACACGGAGACATCCGGGCCGCGGCGCGCGCGAAGGAGCAGCCGCCCGCGCCTCGCGCCGAAGACGAGGCGGCGGCGGCGGCGGCGGCGGCGGCGGCGGGCGGCAGAACGCGCGTCTCCGCTGGGCAATCGATAAGGGGAGCGGCGGAGGAGGAGGAGGGGGAGGAGCAGACGGGCACCTCCACTACACTGGTACGGCTTCCGTAGTTGAGCCCAGTAACTATCGTAATGGTGCGTGCCGAACATGATTGCCGGGCGCCGGGAAGCGATGGAGGTACGCCAAGGGCACCTAGATGGGAATGCCGGCTCCTGTAGAGAATGACACCGCGAAGGGTGGGTGCCGTCAGGAAATGCATGCTGAGCACGCAGCATATAAGCTATTTATTTAATTTATTTTTATTTATTTATTAAATTTTATTTTATTTATTAAATTTTATTTTATTTATTAAATTTTATTTTATTTATTAAATTTTATTTTATTTTATTTATTGAATTTTAAATTTTATTTTATTTTATTTATTTAATTTATTTATTTAGTTAGTTATTTTTAAGTTGTATACGTGTATAGGTAGTAAAATTCACGTCTAAACGCATACTCGTAATACATCTCGAATGCAGGAAATATATGTTTTTTTATGTTTGAGGAATTTATTTAATTGTATTTCGTATTTCGGTATTTGAATACTGTACTACTATGCACGCTAAATCATGCTGAAGATTAGGTTGTGAAGCTACTCGATAATTCAAAGATTTTTTGAGTTGTATTGCTGAATTTCAAAAACACTTAAACGAATTTTTTTCAAACATGACCCCCCATTTCTCACAGAAAATTATTAGAACTCTTCTATAATATCTAAAATAATTGTGTCCAAAAATTGTGAAAACGTGACAGGATATATTTTGGGCGCTAATATATTGCAGCTAGGAAGATGGTGGAGCGTAACAGAAATTCTTGTCCAGACGCAAAAGAGTATTAAACAAACTAGTACGAAAAGTTCAGTGCATTCTGTTTCATCAGGAGATTTACATGGAACCATGTAATTTGTACGCGACGAAGCGAACGTAAGGTGTCAGGTAAAAGTGAAGTTCTTGTTCAACTAAACCTATACATTTACCATTGAATTCAGTTTACAAAAATGTGAGACAAAAATGTTCCTAAACAAACCTGCAACGGAAGTGATGGAAATCAATAAAGTACTGTATTGTGTCCGTTCTACGTCACATAACGAAGTCCAAAATCCGCAAATCGATATTCCAAAGTGTTCGAAAATGGCTTGAAGATGTTTTTGAAGCACTTCTTAATTACGACACTAAGGATGACTTTTCTAGCAGATATTGCCATCAGATTCATGAAACATTTACGTTCCTCTTTACAATGTGCTGCGTGAACTTCACAGAGTAGTAAGTCCATTCCCTTGTAAAAGAACCACCAAGAAGCCTCATACTCGCAACGTGCTATGACAAGCTGCGTGACCCCAAGTCATTGTGTTGCGTGGTGGGTTAACCGAATCTAAGAAACAAATTTAATATTGAAATAAACTTTTGTAGTGTGCACCATGGCAAATCATATTATTTAAAATGATTGACGCAATAGAAATATATGCCTCTAGGGATTAAACTTAAATTTTATTCCCGAGTACTCCCCCCCCCTTGAATGACCAACGATAGTCGAGTCTGATTCTTACGGTGAATAATTTCCTTTTTACTCTCAGGTGCCAGGATGAATATTTTATGCATTTTCGCTATAGAAACGAAAAATACTGTTTTAAAGGGAAAAATCTAATTATTGTATGTGTGTTCACACGGAACACATCCTTTTTCGTTGTAATGATATTGCGTTCTGCTGTGGTGAAAATTCCAGTTTGATGGAGCTGAGGCGGCTGAAAAATGGGCTGCACAGGAGAGAGAAGAGGAGGAGGAGGACGAGGAGGGCGAAGAGGACGAAGAGGAGCCGGTGGAGCCGAAAAGGGCGGGGGCTGGAGAGGCTGGGGACGGCGTCAGCCGGCGCACCAAGTCCGCCCCCGCGCGCACTAAAGGAGGGGGCAGAAGTACGTTAGCTTCCCTTCGATAACATTTTACGCCTTTTCTATAATCACCTGTCACCAGTACCCAGAGGCCCTAGTGTTCGAGTCCTGACGGTGGATGAATTTCCGACATTAGCTCGACCGCTAATTCAAATACAGCTGGCTCGCCGTCTAGATGATTATTCTAGCGGTCGGCTGCTATGATCGGAATTTTTCTGTGGTTTCTCTGTTCCACACTAGGTGAATGACGGAGCAGTATCCTAACAAACGGGCCACTGGACGCGCGCAATCTTTCCTCTTCCTTGGCCTATTCTTACCCCATACTTACACTCACGTGTACCTACTATACTAACACACATGTCGGGACACCCGTCGGGAGCTTGTCCAGGTTGCCACAGTGGTGCGAGATACCCGGTTGGGAAAAATCTATTAGTCGACGTGTAAGTCGGTGCAGATTCTCACCATCCAGCGAGGAAGATCACCGACACCTCGATAACGCGATAATAAAAAACACATACTCTACACTTGGACTAATGGCCTTAGCAGTTGATGCGCCCGGTATCAATCAGCCAATCAATCAATCAAATCAATCACACATGTCGGGAGCTTTAGTGCTTGTTTGGGTTGGGGAGGTGCAGTGCTAGTAGGAAATACCTGGTTGGGGAAACCCGCAAACCGCCGGGTGGGTCGGCGCCGTATCTCGCCATCCCAACTAGGAAAATCTCCAACTCCCGCGATAAAGAACATGCACCACACTTACAGGATTGCTAATGAATCAATCGATGGATCACCCTGCGCAGGCGCAGGCAAACGCAGACCGGCGGTGGTGCGAAGGAAGTGCGCGAGGAGGGCGCCTGCCCGCCCGCTGTGCGCGCGCCCCGCCCTGCGCCAGAGCGTGAGGGCCGCCCTGGGCGGCGCGCTGCGCCCGCTCTACTTCGCTTGCCGGAGGATCGTGGAGCACCTGGAGTACCTCGTGTTCGCCTCGCCCTCCGCCTCGTCTCTGTCGTCCGAGGACCCCTCGCTCTCCTTCCCTTCGTCGCTTTCGTCGACCTCCTCCGATTCCTCCTCTTCTTCTTCCCTTCCCCTTGCGTCGGGCTTTTCGCTGTCGTCTACCACTTCCCCTTCTAGCACTTCCCTCGCCTCGCTTTCGTTTTCACTTCCTTCCGTTCTCACTATGACTCGGTCGTCCTCTCAAGCATCTTCGACTTCTTCTAAGGCTTCTACGACTTCTTCGCAAACTGGCTCTTGATGTTAACTGGTTATTATAATGGTCATTTACGAATAACCGACTCTCCAAGACGTGATAGCAACTTTGTTTTATAAATACTTTTTCAACATATTTGCAAAACTCTGTAAACACTTGTGATCTTTCTTGTCAATTTATGTTGTCAAGTTGTGAAAAACCAATGTACATACATGTGTCCTGCAAATTATGTTTGTAAATATATCGACCAATAATACTGTTCTCTCAACAGACGCAGAATTTATTTGTCAGTGAATGCCATTTTTCACAAACAAAATCAACTTCTGATTACTTTTGTGATGTTCTGCAATCTCACATGTAATAAAATTCCATACAACTATAAATTGGAAAGGTTATTGGATGCGTACCAAATAAATTTAATTCATTAACAGCTTTTGAAATATTCGTTAATCTCTCATTCAATAAAGGAGTAGGAAAAAACTACAAAAACCTTATTTCATTATAAATTCAAAAACACATTCATTGTTTTTCACAAAAGTAAATTAGAAGTTAGCAAAACATCGAACCCTTATTTTATGACATTTAATTATTAATGGGGAGTGGATTTTAATGAAATGTCATTATTTCTTTTTAATTTAGAACAATGCCTTTTAGTAAAGAGATTAATTTTGTGTTATGATAAAATGATATGACCCATTATATTATTCCATTTTTTTGCGTTTTTCGTCCATATCGCCTAATAAGTCACTTTTTATCTTTTCACGTCATTTCTAAAGCATTTTTCGGTGATGTCGACTTAAATATCATTTTGTTTTTTCTTGCTTCAAATAATATATACAAGATACAACAAATGTTCTCCACAGAATTCCTGAGTAGACTAGTCGATTTCTTTGCCCAGAAATTTTAAGGCCAGTAGTTGTATATCATCTAATTACTGTGACGCCAATCAGTGCCATTTTCGGTTCGGCCGATTTGGCGGTAAAAAACAGATATTTCCTGATAAATAACAGTCTAAACCAAAATTTTGCAAGCTGAGTTTTGCCAAGTTGACTTAAACGACAGGAAGAGGTCTCGATTTCATCAGTTAACAGTAACAGTTGTACTTCTGAACTGGTTTTGATCAAATTTTTTAAGTCACTTTTCTTTGCTTTTAGGGCATTTTAAAAACATTTTAAGACCTTTTATTGATCATTTTGGCGATATTTTAGGTCCTCAAAATTCGCCCCCTGATTATCACACACAAACATAATTTCTTTAAACAGTGATCAAACAACGAAACACAGTTTTATTATAAATCATTAAACTTATTATTATTGCGGGTAGCAAGTTTAGACCATCTTCAGACTTACATTAACTAAAAATGACAATTAAATGCAATAGAATGAAATGGAAACTTTTACTCATTAAAATTAATATTTTTTGTACTTAAAATTAAAATTTAGAAAAATTGTAATATAAATTTTGATAAAGTCTTTAAAAATTGTAAAATACAATGAAAACTAACTCATCTAAATTTTAAACACTTGTAAGGGTGACACTTGAAACATGAGTACGAGTTGAAAGGACAAATGCTTCACCTTAGTTTATTTTTAATGCGTAGTGAGCGAAATGCGCCTTGCTGAATGCCTACAGAGGACACAGTGGACGAGTCGGGCAGAGGCATTTAACAGATTTCTATGGCTATTCCACGTGTGAAATTAAAACCAATCGTGTTTAAATAAGCATACAAAATGCTCCCATTAAGGCCGTGTATCCCAAAATGTATCGCTTTTTCTATACGATTTTTCTTACCGCCCTTCCCTACTGGCCAATCGTAAATTGTGACTCATCTATTTTAGGACGCGGTGCGATCGATCGCTGTGTCCATGTGCAATAAAAGGCGTATGTAATATAATCTAACCTCTTTGATTTTAACATAGTTTTCAGTTATTTTCAATATTTGGCGCAATTTGAAACTTTGTTGGACATAATATCATTTGTGGAATAGTCCTATTAAACAACACTCGTGCTTTTGAAATTGTCAGATGAATCCTCTCCTCACTTTACGAGTCGGGGATTTATCGACAATTTTCGAAGCACTCGTGGTAATACCCGTGATAAATAGGCGGGTTTCGTTGCATGTTCAGCTAATCATCCGATAAAGTATAAATGAATGGGGGATACGAATTTTGCGTATGTAGTGTATGGTTTATGGATAAGATGCGAATATGGCCAATTCCAGAATTAGCCTGTTCATAGTTGTGTTATCCGAAAAGAGCTGATAAAGTCTCGAGTAGAAAACATTTCGATGCATCTTTTGAACATTGGCTGCACCATGTTCGCATTAATCAACACGGGACGGTTAGGATACGTGATGTTAAGTTTCGGTGAAGAGGAACAGCAGATATATGTTATACAGGAAACAGACTACTGCTGGTGAGAAGTTTCTGAAGTTTCTAAGGCTAAGGCTTGTTTCCAGTTTCACTGTGAGAGCCGCAAATTTCAATTTATACGATATCTTAGCCTCACTGTACCTCACTGGACCTCAATTGACGCTTCGCTACGCATTTCCGAGTTTCCGACGAAGCACCGACGTTTGGGAATCGCACACATCGAGATTTGATAAGAATTAACAGTATTTCATTCATATTTTGTTGATATCGGCCGGTTAAATAACGGTACGTTAACGTCCGTATTTTGTCTTTACGAAATCTGGGAGAGTTTTCGTTTTCATGATTTCTCTGCCATACAAAACGACGAAATATTTCACCTGAGCAATATGTTCTGCTGTAGTTTCTGTATGAATACAAACTTTATTTCTGACAAATCACGATCTTTGATAAGTCCTGAAAGTGTTTCTTTCCTTGTTCACAAGATGTGTATTTTCATGTTGGCTGGGCTATCCGGGACGTATTGTGATTGTATTTTCACACCCACAAATAGCATGAAGGAAAGGGATATGTTCTGGGTCGTCCTTGAGTGATTTTGATTAATGCAACTTGTCCCCTCTCCTATAAATAAATGTTTCAATAAGAAGCTAATGCTGTTAGCAAGATCATTAAATTCTCGACTTAACCTACGATTGTAACATTATCAGAGTTTTCAGAAGTATATAGAAGTATTTACCTTATTGACATTTCCTCGAGCGCTGTGAATTGTTAATTACTCCGATCTTTCTCGTATCTTTTGATTGGTAATTTGTGAGTTTATTATGGATTTTGAAGCATAGAAACTATTCTTTTCCCAAGAATATCACTTCCTGTCAAACTATTTTGTCATTTAAAACAATTTTTTCTTGAAGGCAGTATTGTAGCTTCAAACGACGAATTACGACAGTAATTTATAGCCAACTACCAAAAGTATGGCAGTAGTACAACTACCAAAGGAACTACAAGGTTATTTTTTACAGACGCACTATAAACTACCACGATAAAAAGCTAGTTAAAAATATAAACAACTATTCTTTCAGTATGTAATAAACGCTTCAACTTAAAAGATAATGCACAGGCAAGAACCACACATCAATAAAGCAGAAGGCTGGCCGGACCGCATCACCGCATAAGAAATCTTGAAACTAAAACGTTTTTTGCAAGCTTTGTGAATGTCACGATTAAGAACAATTTACAAAACCAACAGGAAATTGTATTGTCTTTAAAAATGATTTGCAATATTTTTCTTGGATTCAAGATTAAAAGTTATAAGGGAAAGACAAAAAAGGGAGAAAAAGTAACGGTTTTTCATTTCTCTTGGAGTTAGCTTAGAAGCAGTAGCTAGTGTCTGGATACATAGAACACACCCAAAGGAAAAATATATGGCCTGTCCCCAGGTAACCCCTTTTTTTCACTACTTCTTGACTGGACTATCACTCAATTTAAATTTCCTACTGGGAATAATTCATTTACAGTTTTTTTAATTGAGAAGGAACCATTTTTTATTGATGTTCATTCAAAGAGAAAATACAGACCCGTCAAATTTACAAATTTTAAAAAGAGATGTCATGCCACAAGGAAGTAAATATCGCTTTGTTCTTTTATTTCTTGTATTCGCATGTAACACGTGCTATTATATAGCATTTTGGTTAGCTAATTCATCACGCTCATATCTGCAAAAAATCATACCGTAAGGTAGATTTCCATATGCAAATGCATCGCGGTGAATTTGAAATGGAGATTGCAGCCACCCCTGCGTAGGTAATTACCAAAATGGGAATAAGAGACGCCAGAGACTTCTGTTCGTGGTATCCAACAAGCTTTCTCTATGACTAATGTACGAATATTCCCCGCATATCGTTAATAGATTCTATCGAGC
This sequence comes from Gryllus bimaculatus, assembly GCA_017312745.1. Lineage (NCBI taxonomy): Eukaryota > Metazoa > Arthropoda > Insecta > Orthoptera > Gryllidae > Gryllus > Gryllus bimaculatus. Next base: position 140,941 of record BOPP01000486.1, read on the forward strand.
TTCAGCCAGCACAAAGTTCTGTGATACTAGGATGTATCAAATAACCGATTGTTGGTTGGTATCGCTTAAGAGGGTTCAGCCTACAATGGGGAAGTAAATTGCGCTTTGCATATTTATTCCCGTTGCCTTGATTCCCTTTTCTGCTTTCAGACTTTGCTTGATTCTCCTTTGTCTCCATAGAGCTACAAGCTCTTCATTCGCAACTCGATACCACAAATAATTATGTGATTGCACTGCGATGTCACTAGTTATATTCTCAGCTCTCTCTCTTTTTTTTTGCACGTATATCGATGTGCTAATAATTACAATATTATGAAGTATTTATTTACATCAAATACAATTTATTAAGCTATTGTACTACATAAAACATACTTCTTATATCCGACTTCATTCCAGCAGTCAATAGGTCGATTATTCCAAAATTTTCGGAATTGTCAAATATCCCATCTTTTAATACATCATTCAAAGCCAAGCCGAGAATAAAAAATAAATAAATGGAAACAACTGAAAAAACAAACATTTTACAGGCAAATTTCGTAGTATTGGTTGAAACAAATATCTATAGAATAATTTATTGTATTCCGTGTTTTCCCGTTCTCTGCAAAGGTTTAGAAAATATCCCTTTTCTTAACAACTTGCAATTAAAACTACTGTTTAAAACACTTTTTATCAGCGTTTCGGCAAATGGTTTTTTAGCCGTAATATCGTGAGATCGCTCTATCCTAAATATTTACTCTCCGCCATCCCAAAAATCCCTCGAAATTAAAATCCAAAGAATTAAAGAGCCATGGTCAATATTCCCGGTTAAATATTTAAGTGTACTTATCTGGAAACCCCAAGTAAATGCAGTAATAGAGAGAAACAAAATTACAATCTTCAAACTATAACTATTTCCTCTCCTCCTGTATCTTCTCTCTTCCTCTCTGTCTCTCTTTTCTCTCTCTCTCTTTCCCACCCACTACCTTCCTTACTTACACTGTTCTAGTCAAAAGTTAAAATTTAGAGAAGCAGCCCAATATCGACTTCAGAGCGGCCATATCGTAAAGGCTCTGTATGATAAAGTAAGTTCCAATCCTCGAAAAACGCAAATGTCGAACGGGAAGCAACAAATTAAAAAACAAAACTAACTTAGTTACTTTAATATATTCATTTTTTTCTTTACTCCTTCAGATTCGGAATACCCTGAGGTAACCATTCGTTCTCTATTTGTCCAGGTATGTCCTCTTATATAATAAAAACCGCCCGGGGGGATTTTACAAGAAAGGATGAAATGTCATATTTTTGTTGGAAGGGATTTTTTTCAAATACAATCTAGAATGCGCGAAGGATTCTGCGCTTTTTTCAACATATTCGTGATCTCAACACCATAACATTTGTATAAATAAATGACACTAACTTCAACTGTCACGCCTAATAACCGGCAAAATCCATAGATCATACGTTACTCCATGAAATCCAACAGTGCTACTGTTCTGCAGGCCGTGAAATTAATATCTATGGTGCTTATATTTCGTGCAAGCTGTCAAAAACCTTGAATATTTCAAGAAAATTTCAAAGTGTTTGTTGCAAGATTTAAATCAATGCAAAAATCTAATTATTGATAGAGATTTCATCATCCATCAAATACTTATGGTATAAAAGTGAAAAAAGACCGTAATGATAATGAAATAGGCCTATTATGCGATTGTGAAAATTATGACAATAATTAAAGTATTCATTTTGATCTGGGCTGTCCGAGTGATGCCGTGTCGAAGGTTGAGGTGCTGACGTACCGCCGACATAACGCGGTCCTCCTCAGGGCTGTGCTGCCTAGGCATTGTCGGTCGAAACTTCGGCACCTCAGCCTTCGACGCGGCATCACCCAGACAGCCCAGACCATGACTCTGGCCGTGGAAGCCTACGATATCAGAACTTACTTTGTCAGACGAATGTATTTTGTCTTTAAGAAAAATAAATTATTGAGTTGAATCATTTTATATGAAGTGTGTTCTTTTTTTTTAAGAAATTTCATGTTTTATAATGGGAACCCTAGAATACCCAGCGGAAGTAATTTTACACCTTCGAATCGAGAAGGAGAGTCTCCTTCCAGTGAAGTGGTGAAGCCGTGCCCCAGGGCCCGAGGCCGGCCGAGCGGCCACGCGGGTCGGATTCCTGCGTGCGCTGATAGCCTTGCCTTATGAGATTCCTGGCGGTGGATTATGAGCCCCGGAAACGATGTTTACAGCTGTTTCTGCCTCAAGAGGTGGGAGAAGCTAAAGTATTGAATTTTGGTGCAGCGTGAAGCAAGATATTGCTATCGAGTCAGTGCTTATCAGCGAACGGTACGGTAGAGCTGAATCGGAAAACGATATTCCACCAGTGACTGTCTGGACAAGGTCCAGGGCTGGGAGAAAAAGGGATCAAATGTATTTCGTGGCTCTCCATTTTCATTAATTAACTTTCGTTCATAAATAATAATTAATAGACATTGCAGACAGCGTCAGGAATTATGTAATTAGACAGTAATGTTCGCACAATTCCATTTCATTCATTCTCGACTTTTTATCCTACAATTTTACAAATTTAAAAACTTCAATAAGTCACGGATATACTGTTTGATCCTGGGACCTTAGTCGAGTGGATAATCGGTCTGGTTAAACAAGTTCCCGGAGTCGATTCCCGGTGTGATCAAACAATGCATTTTGTGACTCATTTTCAAATATATCACAAATTTATTTGATGGCAGGTATAATCCTAGTATCCATGATGAATTAAGCTGAAATGCTGATTCCAAAGTGAACATTCTTCATTAAGTAGGTTCATTACGCTTGCTTTGTAATGCGAGAAGCGTCGTGACAGGGGGAGGCATATCATCGTAATTCAATCACCGTAATGTGCGACTAGGCTGCTGCTACTACTACAAGCAGGGAAGTTGACATTAAATTGTGCTCAAAAGATTTTACTAAACTATGGTACTTATACACTCTCCCAACGAAGGGCATGAGACAAACTCCTTTACATCCCTTCTGGAAGAAGTGTATTCAGGATTAATATCTTAATGCGTGAAACGAGAATAATTCTTTATTATTACGCCATTAAAATTTTCGAATTATTTCAAACGGAACAAATTTAATAATTCTACTCCGTGTTATTTCTTTAATCTTACATTAATTGCGGAAAATTTTCGCTTCCATTATCGCATTTCTCCTCTCAGTCTTATTTGAAATATCAACTTCATGCCCTTTTCGTTCAACAATCGGAGATAACGATGTGACAGGCGTTCCGCCATTGTTGTTCTCACGTGTCAGCGAATAAAAGGGAAGGGCTCAGAGATAAGATACGAAGAAGACGTGGCGCAGGGGGATTCGTCCAATACCGAGAGAAATCTCCGCGATAAAAGCTGAACTCTTCAAGGGAGCGCTGTAGAGTAATCATCTTCTCTGATCTGGACAAGATGTTTTGAATTCCTTGTGCAGGTTCTCAATCCAAATTTACAACACAATAGCACGGTAAAAATTTCTAAATTTCTCAAAGAAAATTGTAAACAATACTATAGTCATCTTCTATTTTATCTGGTACCAGGAACAAAAAAAGAAGACTAATGTAAAAATTATTCAGTGGCGTAATGCGCATTTTTTTAGATTATTTTTATTTTGTTAATTCATAGTTAACTAACTTATTCAAGTGAGATATTGAAATATTCTCTTTACTATAGAAAATCAGTAAAAAAAGATATTGGTGCTTAAGACGTTCAATTTTTGACGTTAAGTTCAGCAGACAAGAGTCTAACTTAGCCATTCAAAGTTAAATTCTAATGTGTGAAGTCAATACATATAATTTAAATATAAGTCAAATATTAACATTATGTATAAAAACTGCATCTGTTTTATGGAACTGTTGAAGTTACTATTAAACATTTTACTCAATACTTCCATAATACAAATTTCTGTATTTTGAAGAAGGTGAAACGTAACATATGACGTATTTAAAAGTATATAATGGGATGTTTTTCATGCGGTTCAATTTCTTATAGATAGCAGGAAAAATGGCTCGGAAAAGAAAGTTATTTAATAAACAATTGTTTCACTCTAAAAATATATTAAACCAATAATTCGTTATGAACAGTGTAATACTGGTGCGTAAGAGAATTAAATTTATAAAAGATCGATGTAAGTGGATTGTCGTGATGACAAATTTGTTGATAGAGGATTTTTTTTAAAAGCTGAAAATGCATGGTATCGAATTGAGTTGACATTTGTTTGTTGAGTACCATTGTAGAAAACTGATATCGAGTTGCAAAATTCATGGGTTTTATCAGAAGCAACGCAAGTTATTCGAGACTCCTTTGGCAAAGAGCAGAATATCTGCCTTGATTGCCTGTTCCCGTTCTGGCACAGTAACTAAGCTTGATTACAAACTCTACATAAAATCTTTTTTTTTTAATTCTATAACATTCACAAAATATATTTCCACCAAAACATTATATTATTTTTAGTAGTAGTACTGCAAGCATTTCATACCGCTAAGCGTCTTCGGCATCCCTCACTGCAGTCTTAGCAGATAATACTTTTGTAGCCATCGCCTTCTCCTATCTCATCCATGCACTTCTAAGTCTTCCTGGTCCTCTGTGTGAAGCAGATTGCCAATTTTAGAGCTTTAGAGGCCATCGTTCTTCACTCACCCTCTCCGTTTAAGTGTGCGTATCATTGAAGTCTTTACTTCATTGTTATCAATATACTTTTACTTTTGTTTTTCTTCTAATTTCGTTTTTTACATTGAGTTGAATTTGTTTCAATTTACGTATTTCGCTAGCACGGACTAGATTGGTTGTTGTAATATCCACATTTTCGGCTGTCGCATAGCGTTTGGAAAGTCAACATTCCGATTTTTCACGAGCGCTTGTTCGCCACAAGTGTTTCTTCGATGTGTTGTGGTTTTGTTGCCTTTATCTTCAACTTTAAACTATCTGGGAACGAGAAGAGGGTCACATATGAGAAGTGCAAACGCGTCAACTTGTTAGGTATCGGTCCCGTAAATTTAGTGCATGTTAAATTTCAAAAGGTGGTGTTCTTCCGCCTCCGATGAAACATAAAATTCGGCGCCGACCTACATGTGGTATTGCAGGAGATCCCCCGGGGTATCTCTACCACCAGAACACCACCCCAGTCGGAATAAGCTCTAAGCACCCGACTGGTATTACGACAGATGTGTGTATGTGAGTGAGAGTGAGGGAGTGAGAGTGAGTGAGTGAGTGAGTGAGTGAGTGTGAGTGAGTGAGTGAGTGTGTGCATGTGAGAATGATAGTGCGGAATGGGAAGGAATGGGCATGCATGAGGAAGAAAAGATCGTGCATGACTCTCAGTTAGTAGAGGTAGTCCTCCTGCATTCCTTTAATATTGGGCTGGAAAACGCATAACTTTCAGTGTTGGCTGGAGGAATTCTCCTCCGGGCATTAGCTGAACTCGATCCATCTAGTTAGCGCCAAATACCCGCCATCGTCGGAACTAGAGAGAGCATATATTGTCAAGATGGCGAAACGTTAACTAATCCTCCGACGTCACAGGAAACGACTGGCGAAGTCACGTGATCCGAACGGCTCAAAAAACGTTCACTACGCGGTAAAATGTCCCTTTGAAATTTCATTTTGGAACCGAACAGTTGTACGGCAGCGTTCTATATCCCACTTTAACTACAAAGCGAATGAGACCGACGTCATACGTTTTTCTGTCGATTTAGCATTCGATATCCCAATTCGTTCTGCGTTCGGGCGAACGTTTTGTGTTCCCAACCTTTTTCACAGGTGGCAGCGAAATCCGAGCCTCCCGTTGCAAACGATTCGTCAGTGTCTGGAGCAGGCCCCCGGCGAGGTGCCCCGTCGATGGTGTGAGGCGCTCAGCCGGAGCGCGCGGTGGAATTAAAGGCGGCGCCAAAACCCACAGGCTCTTTTCAGCTGCCATCTTTTTAACCGTTTTTTTAAAAAAAAAATTGAGGATGAAAAATGGGAAAAAGAAAAATGTTTTACAATGCAATTTTCTTTCTCTGGGAAAAATTTTTGTAATTTATTATACAAGACTGTACGGGATTCTGGATCTGTGAGAGGAAGGTGTCACAAACACGAGTTGTAAAGAAACAAAGAAGATAACTTACTCGTAAAGAAACAGTGTATTTACTGTCCTGAGTAATGTTTAATTTTATTTCCTTTGTTTGTTATTTAATTCGTTCCCTTAGTTGTTATTTAATTCCTTTGGTTGAAGCAAAATACGAAATAAAGAAAGTATGTTAGGTTTCGCCAGGTTAAGTAGCCTCTGGCGTCCCCACCAAAATACTAGTGAAAGTATTTTTTAAGTATCATCCACAGGCGATAATGAGATTCTTAAGCAACATATTATAAACCATTACGGAGCACTTCCAATTTCCTGAATAAAATAGAAGTATTGTTTCCTTTTTAGAAGAAAAACATAATGTTACGGCCCACGCCTCTACTTAGGCTTGAAGCATTCGTCACTTAACATAGAGTAAAATTGTTAACTTCTTAATATTAGTTGTCCATTAATTACCGTAGTGGCACTCTTAACTGCCCATACTTTCCCATATTATTGATAAAGGGAATATAATGTAGCAATGCGATTTCTATTGCACTAAATCCAGCCATCACTTGAAAAATGTTTAAGCAAACATACTGAAAGAGGTTCGGAAAAAGTTAAAAATAATGTGGTGAAAGTTCGTTTTGGAGATATGTGAGGAGTCATTCTATTACATCCAAACATTAATATCTGCCGTTAGGAAGCTTAAATTGGAAATAATTACCAGACAGAAATCAAACACAATAGTTCACTAAGGGAAAATATTACCTCATGAGAAGAATTTAGAGTTTGCACAAAATATACAAATACACATTGTTGATGAATCTTAAACCAAAATAGAATTACTTCCGTGCATTTACCTTACCACAATATTATTTTTAAGAGAGATAACTAGGGCTTTATCATAAACAAAACCAAGAACTTTTTAAGCCAATAACACTAAAATAGTTAATTTTACAACAAAACCTAATAGGATTTTTTTGTATGAACTTTCATCTATTTTAATCACGTCCATATGTGTCGTCACGTCACATGAAACGTCCACATGTGTCGCAAAACGTTGTCGTTTAGTAAACGTATGCCAAGAAAGTAATTCTTTTAAAAATATTTAGTTAAATTGCTTTTAATATTACAGGATACTACTGCCATATACCACCAAATTCTGTTTTTCCGGAATGAAGTGCTTTATTCCAGACTGCCTGATGAGTTGAGTCTTTTAGTAAACTTATGCCAATAAAATAATTCTGTAAAAAACTGGCTTGGTTTGATTGTCTTTAAACTCCGAGGATACCACCGTTATAAAAAAATTAAACAAACTGTATGCAGGAACGAAGTCTTCCTTCCTGCTTCCAAACCCGCTCCCTGTGAGCGCGCGGGTTGCGAACAGCCTCCGCGGTCAGATCACTCGCTACACCTGGTGGGTGGCGTCACCGTATGCGGGCGGGAGAGGGGAGGGGGAGAGGTGGGGTGTGACAAGTGGTGAGTGCGTGGGTAGAAGAATGTGAAGGAGGGGAGGGGGAGGGTGGAATGATGTGTGCGCGGAGGGAGGGGAGGTGAGAAGGGTAGGAGAGAGTGGAGAGTGTGGGTGGAGGGAGGTGAGAAGGGGTAGGAGAGGGTGGAAGAGTGTGGGTGGAGGGAGTGAGAGGGGTAAGAGAGGGTGGAAGATGTGGGTGGAGGGAGGTAGAAAGGGGTAGGAGAGGGTGGAAGAGTGTGGTGGAGGAGTTGAGAAGGGGTAGGAGAGGGTGGAAGAGTGTGGGTGGAGGAGGTGGAGAAGGGGTAGAGAGGGTGGAGAGTGGCGGTGAGGTGAGGTGAGAAGGGGTAGGAGAGGGTGGAAGAGTGTGGGTGGAGGGGAGGGGAGGGAGGCTTTGGAGGCGTCCTTCATCGCGGGGGGCGCGTGGGCGTCTAATGCAATAGCGCCCCAAGCGGAAATGGAGCAGGCGCGTCCGGCGGTGCGGGGACTACTCTGCCCACAGCCTCCAAAGTCCCTCATACTCTGGATTTCCTTTAGAAACATCTAAATCTACTCACGAAGTTTCATTTATCAAAGAATATACGCAAGCAGTAACAAAACATCACAAAATAAGTCAACAGACCAAATTCGAAACCACGCTTACAATGAATAATAAACAAAAGGCATCGTCAACTAGGGTACATTTTCAATATAAGCTCACAATAACGGTCGCAATGAAATTCAAAATATTGTTTATATCCGAAATATTGTTTATTCAAAATATTTGTCATTAAATTTATATAAATATTTATCTCGCATGCAATTAACAAAATATAAACATTCATCAATTCCATTGTTTATATATTATTTAATCTTCGAGTAAGAAATCTGGGTTTTATAACTTACAGGACTTAAATGTCTACCAACAAAGCTTGTGCTCTTCTTCCTAGAGTATTACCTTAAAGTGTATCTGGCCCTAACTAGTTAGTTCTGTGAATTCACCCTGTAATGTCTTGTAAACTTAATCCAACAAACTTCTTAGAAAACATTTTAACAAAGTAATTACATGCAAACTATTTGCTTTTCATACGACCTATTTCATTGCAAGTAAAATTATCTTTCTGATAAGAGATAGCAACAGTGAATGTCTCGCTTGTGTGTACAGAACTGTTCTCCCTTCGTATTGTTGCGACAAGTTGGCAAGCATGGATCTGCATCTCTCGATGCTTCCGCCCTTCTCCAGGGCCGTTGCACCCACATCGGTGTCCCGCTCGCGACGGGAATCCCCAGAGCTGCTGATTACGAAGCGCGTTCTCGCACAGTCGTCTCAAAACACGCATCGGCGGTCGAATCCTGTTTTCGATTAGCGAACTGTGTTAAATTACCAGAAAAATTTATTTGGTTAAGATAGTTTGCCAGACTGTATTTGGTCGGTTTTTTTTCTAAAACAGAAAATTGTTTAAGGATAACTGTTTTACAATCATGTTTGCAATCGTTTTGTATTTTAATGTAAAACAGCTATCCTTGAACAATATTTGTTATTTTAAAATAAAATACTACATACAATCGAAGTTAAAAAATCTCTAGACAAGATTGAAAATAATAATTTTGACTAAGACACTATTTAAAAAGAGAGTAGAATCTCTACTTACGAGTATATTTAATATAAAATAATTTTTCCAGCTAATGTATTCTTAAGTATAACTTATCTAGCTACTAATTGTATTCATATAATATATTAGACTCTTTTAAAAGTATTACTTCACAAATACTTTACAGTCATACATTTTTCATAGACGTTTCATTATTCTTTTACTGAGTTGAGCCATTTTTACCTTAAATAAAAAAAATAAAAATGAGGGACGAAAATAATTAATAAAAACCAAAACCGTAGTATTAAACGAGTGTCTCGTAATAGTATTAAAAACTATTTAATGTAAATAAACCATACGAACTGGGAAATATAAATAACGGGGACAAATTATGGAACATTTAAGCAACAAATAGACGCAAGTAGAATAAATTGTGAATTTCGAAAGCAAAAAGTAATATGCCTTTTAATAATTTGCATTTGTTTTTAAAATGCAAATTTCGAAAAATATTTCATTTAAAATCAATCTGTCGACACAATAAAAGTTATAATTAAAGTTGTATTATGTTTTTACGTTAATAAGAAAAATGGAATTTCGACCAGAATCAGAAGGATGCCTGAACATGATTGGCAATATTGGAACATGATTGGTCGAGAAAGAATGGAATGGGCAGAACATCACAATGACCAGGCTCGCAGACCAGCTCAGATCAAAGGGAAGCGATACACTATTATCAATTGCATGAAGAGGACGTCTCGATATCGTGAAGTAAATATTAGAATTTCAATGATATAAGGGCCATTGTGGGAGCAAGCCCTTGCATGTGGTAAAAGAAATCCAAGTATGAGTAATGTTTTCTTAGTAAATTTTTATTTTTATTAGTCATTCACTCCAGTATGTATGATTGGAGGTTCGATGCTGCAATATTTATTGTTGTTCTGTATTTAAGGCTAAATGTCCCGACACTAGTTCAATTTGTAGCCACCACGTGGCAGCCCCAAAATAAGTAAAATTTACTTTACCGATAACGTCTGAACATATGGTCCGATTTTCGATCTGTAAAAGGCATTTGACGGCTTTTTAAAATAGAATTTGCGCTACGATGACCTTTTTCCAAAAATCCAGAAAAACCTGAATTTGAAATTAGTTCTCAAACTTCCAAGAACAAATTTAAAAAAATGTGGGCTTATAGCGCGATGGCGACATGCTTTATGAATCGAACGCCGTGACAATCATGCAAATAGGACGAATAGGAGCGTCGTGAAGTGAAATTTACGAAAACACCTCACACTCCCCTTCCCCTTCTGCGGAAGGGTCGCGGCGGCACGGCCAGGCCCAGCGGCGAGCGACCAGGCCCGGCGGCGTGCGACCAGACCCGACGGAGCAAACGGGACTTCCGGGACACGCAAGCCACACAGTCGGTTTATGCGTTCGTCACTTTGCATCTCAAATTATTTTCCACGGATATCAAACTAGTGATGCTATACTACTATTACAGACCTAGGTAAACTGTCTGTAATAGTAGTACAGAACTATCTTTTTCACATAATTCCGCCTTCCTTCGAATTCCATCTTAAAATTGTTTGAGGCATTACTCAAAATATAGTGTCATCTGGTGAATTTCTAAATACTATAAAATATAATAAAAAATACATATATTATTTACATAAATATAGGTATACAAAAGTATACACATCCCGAAAAATGATCAGCTGAATCCGCTCCTGCTGTGACACCTCTCCGAACTCCGTAAGCGGAAGGCGATAACACAGAGACCCTCGTATGTCATCGGAAGCGCCCGCAGGTCCTGCGCAAATCTGGCGTCTCCCACGGCACAGCTTCAGGGACAGAGGCGAAGAGATGACGAGGAGACTGGAATTTTGACGCGATATACAATTACTATTAACATTGGGGAAAGTTTTATCTCGTAAACTAAAAGTAAATTAAAATTTTGAATTTCTTGGTTCTTTTTATGCATGAAGTTATCTACATTGCAATTTTTGTTTATTATAATTATAATAATAATAATTATTATTATTGTTATTATTATCATTATTATTATTTATATTCCCATTGATTCAAAATGGGGGGGGGGGGTATTGTGAACCTGATCATTTGAGGGTTAATTTTGTTTCTCGTTTATCTCTGAAACTATTCGTCCGATTCGAGTTTGGTTTGTACCACTGAATTTCTCTTAAAGAGTTCTACCTATACCCAGAATATTAAAAGGCAGCGCCGAAATTAATATTTTTCCAAATTTGTCACGTAGTGGGGGGTATTGTGAACCTGATCATTTGAGAGATCATTTTGTTTCTGGACTATCTCGGAAACTATTCGTCTGATTGAAGTTTGGTTTGCTCCATTGAATTTCTTCTAAAGTGTTTTACCTATACTCAGAATATTAAGAGGCAGCGTCGTACTTAATATATATTTCTTCAAAATTTGTCACGTTTAGTGCTTGATCACAAAACTTTTCATTTTGTTTCTCGTTTATTTCTGAAAGTTTTCGTCTGAAGGAAGTGACACCTGCGTAAATCTGTCGTCTCCCAGGCCATTGCTTAAGCGACAAAGGGGAAAGCGATGAGGAGGAGACTGGAATTTTCATGACGCGATTAACAATTCCTTGTAAAATTGGGGAACAATTTTCTCTCGTAAAATGAAAAAAGTATAATTTTGAATTTCTGTTTGCATGTAGCCGCAGTTATCTACAATGCTAGTTATTATTATTATTATTATTATTATTATTATTATTATTATTATTATTTATTTTTATTTCTATTCACATTGATTCAAAAGAAATCAAGGGTAGACCTATGAGACTGGAGTCGCTATGACAAACATGCTATTTCTGTTGCACAGACTAACAGGCAGATAAAAAGAGATAAAACAAAGCTTTTGTGACTTACCAAAGTTATTCTGAAAGTTTGTAAAATGTTTGTGACAAAAAAAGTTATTTATGAAATATGAATGGTTTTCTCTCGATTTTTTGCACTGTAGAGTGGTGAAGTGTTATTGAAAGAAATGTTTATAAACACTCAATTCATTGACCATTTTTACTTGAATTACAGTGCAGTATACTCCTCTATAAATCGAAGTTTTGAGTACCTAATATAGTACAATCTCAAAGTCACTTTCACACTTTTCTGTCTCAACATATTACTTTGACGCTGGAAACCTGAAAATCGAACCCGGACCTCCCGATTACGACGTCAGCGCGCTACGCACTAAGCCACTTCGCTCGGTATTATTATTATTATTATTATTATTATTATTATTATGTACAAAGGAGTCCTTATATTTCTTTCTTTTCTAACATATTACTCTGCAAAGAAAGCAAATGACCAGACGAAAGTCTGAAAATTCTACGGGGATTCCAGCTCAGACCAAGACAAGATAAAGAAAAGTTGATTCAAGAAAAAAGCGAAGAAGTGGAAGAACATAATAACAAATGGAAAACTTAAGAAATTTTCCAGGTCATCCAAAATATGACTACGGAGTGTAAACCAACAATGCCGAATGTTAAGAACGAGAACGACAAAATACTAAAAACTAAAGAAGAGATCACAAACAGATGGGAAGAATACACGAAGAAGTTATATAAGGGCTTACAAATAGAGTAGTGGATAAAAATAGATGATTACAAATAAGAACCTGAGATCGAAGAAATTAATTGGGTGACAAAACAACTGAAAAATGAGAAGTTCCCGGCTGTAGATAATATTCCAATCGAACTATTCAAAAATACAGGGGAAGAAATCTTGGTGAAACTGTTACAATTATGCAATGTGATCTGGAAAAGGAAAGAGTGACCAACGGATTTGCAACGCACTATAATTACTCCATTATCAAAGAAGGGGAACAGCCGAGATTATACAAATAACACAATTGCATTAATATGAGTAATGCCTCAAACAATTTTAAGATGGTATTCGAAGGAAGACGGAAGTATGTAAAAAAGATATTTATGTACTACTATTACAGACCGTTTAACTCGGCCTGTAATAGTAGTATAGCACCTCTAGTTTGATATCCGTGGAAAATAGATTGAGATGCAAAGTGACGAACGCATAAACCGACAGTGTGGCTTGCGTGTCCCGCAAGTCCCGCCTACTCCGTCGGGGCTGGTCGCACGCCGCCGAACCTGGCCGAGCCGCCGCGCTGACAGAGGGCCCACAACGGGCGGGTGGGTGACGCAAAGGCGCAGAAGGGAAAGGGGAGGGGCGAGGTGTTTTCGTAAATTTCACTTTACGATTATCCTATTCGTCCGATTTGCATGATTGTCACGGCGTTCGATTCAGGATGCATGTCGCCATCGCGCTATAAGCCCACATTTTTTAATTTGTTTTCAGAAGTTTGAGAACTAATTTCAAATTCGCGTTTTTGCCGGATTTTTGTGAAAAGGTCATCGAACCGTAAATTCTATTTTAAAAAGGCATCAAATGCCGTTTACAGATCGAAAATCGGACCATTGGTTCAGACGTTATCAGTAAAGTAAATTCCCCTGTGATTGTGCTGCGATCTATTGCATTTTCCTACAAGTATTTTTCGATGCATTTAGCCTTAAGTGTTTGCCGACAATTCAATAGCTAAAGGTTCTCTAATTGTGAAAGTTGTTATATTATACAAAGTAGTACTTAATACATTCTTAAAAATATTAAAATTGGACACAACAATATCCATTCTTTTGAACAATACGACTGAATTTCATTGAAATTGTTGGTGTGAAAGTATTTTTCAATGTGAACATTAACTAGAAATTCCTTGATATCCCGACATCTCATACAGGTAGTGTATTGTTTTTCCCGACTAACAATAATTTTATTTTTTTCTTTCTGAGGCTTTTTCCAACTTGAGGCAAATTTTGGCCATCCCCACCGGGTAATCACTATGTCCCTCATGGGAACACATATTAACCTTTACCCTAGACACACATGTGGGCTCATTGATCTGTGGTCAGCAGATTCACAGGGCCTTCTACAACACACGTAGATGAAAGACAAGACAAACCACCACAGCCCACTCGAACCCGCGACACTTCGGACCGAGGCGCTGCATCGGCACATGCTCTAGCCACCTCGGCCATCCAGACCGGTACCAACAATAATTTCAATAAATTATTTTGGGAGCAGAGTATAAGAATATCACATTACATACGAGGAGAGTTATGAAGTTTCTTTAGCTCGTTTTCACGACTTGTTGGACATCAAAACTAAATTAGTAAGCACCTATAGGCAAAGCCACGAACGCGTTCTACACTCTACGAAATGAATACGCGTCGTGCTGTTTCAACGTTCCATCAACAACCTACATTATTTACATCTCTCATATTTTGACCGGCCTTCGAGGCGTAGGGACCACTGCGCGCCAGCACGATACGCGCCGAGACAGTTGCCTGCTGGGGAATTCTGAATAGCGAAGTGCAATGTTTGTCTACACAAGTAGCAGGACATTTCCGCTTCTCAGCAACGCACTGAAGCTTATCACTCGAAGAACGAGAGATGCGGACACAAAGAAGAGAGAGCGAGAATGCACAGGGTTTGGTGCAATGTGCGAAGAGAGCAAGACTCGTGGCATATTGCCTCTGAGTGGGAGGTTCTGAGGTTCGAGTCCCGAGGGTGGTGGCGCGATTTTCGGTACTAGCTACGTAGTTCGTATTCAGTGGCTGTCTGAAGGAGAATTCTAGTGGCCGGCTGCTCTGAGTGGTAGTTTTTTGTGATTTCTCTGATCGTCATCAGGCGAATACTTATGATGTACTCTATAACAAATTGGCAACGGACCGCGCGCGATCTTCCCTTCCTCTTTCTAGTCCTATTCTTGCCCCTTAACTACACACACACACTCACGCGCGCGTATGTACACTACGCTACCACGAATGTCGGGAGATCATTTGGGAGCTTAGAGCTTTCTTGGCTGAGATGGTGGACCGCTGGTTTTGGAGATACCTCGATGAAGAAAAGCTAATACCAATAAGCTTAGCAGTTGACGCTCTCAGAATAACTAATCAATCATGACATACGACGTGGCTCGGGTTAGACCCTTGGCCAATCCATGAAAACCGGTAAAAAATGCGATGAACGAAGCGAAATTTCGGCAAATTTTCTCATGGTTTCCCCTTTCTCCCATTCCACTATTTCTCCTTATTATTCACGTCATCACCATTTCATCCAATCTCTGAATCATCACTCAGAGTCATCCATGACATTAGCAGTGAAAGTACGTCAACGTGACACGTCAATAATACCAAGAGAGTCGGTATAAAACGGTAAGTTTCTGGTTTCAAAGGTTAAGTGCTGTTGCAAAAGCAGTACTAGAACTCATAACAATTTACTTTTTTGTGAAAAGTCGTATGTCTTCAATTATTAAATGGCAATTGCTTTCCCGTTTCACTTTTTTGAGAACATGAGAAAAACATTTTTCACGATAATTTTAAATTTTTCCAATTGATACCCGCATGTACCGTAGGAACCTAAAAACTAGTCAGTGGCACCCGCATTGGCCCAACGCAAATGGGTGGGCCTGAGCTCGGAGAACATTACGTCTCGGAATCGCGAACCTTATTTCAAGGTAACGTTTGTACGGAAGATGGATGTAAAATAAAATTGCACTCTATCTGAGCATTATTATATGAAATAATTACTTAACACGTCGCGTATCAGTATTGTATTTTTCACGTTTTAAGCGTCCTCTGTGCCACCCATAGATGATGGCACCCCATCAGGCAACCGTAAACCGTTTTTATTGTCGTAATTATTATTAATTGCTGTCACCCACGGACGTTTCGCGAGTTTCGAGAGTTTCGAGATAGAACTCGATATCAAAGCGGCAGCACATATGATAGGTTATTCAAGTTCTTCTTGCTCCAGTGCACTTCAGTTCCGCTTCGTGCGTGAGAGAATATTACGCATCATATGTGGACTTGCCAACAGAACGGCCTTCTGCATGATCCTAAAGTGCCACTCTTGCATATGAAGTTTCTCCTTCACAGTCCCTCTCCGTCAATCTACAAGACCGTTAAATGTACGTAATAACCCTGAGCACAATATCTATGGGTACTTCTTAAAGCAGGCACAAGTTCTTGAGCTCAATTACAAGTGATTGCTTTTTTTTTCCTGCAATTGTTGAGAAAAAATTATGATCTAATTAAATTGCAACATGTAATATTGTTGCGCTGCAAGATTCTTGTTGAACGCAACACTATCTGATTTATTTTCTTCTATTGTTCTATCAGTAACAATGTGGGGTATTACATAAGATTTTTTTATTTGACAATACATTCTCCGATCAATACTAGTAGAAAGGTAGATCTTCCTTTGCAAAGCCCGTTTTTCTGGCAAGAGCTTGGTTGATAATTTTGGTTTCATTAAGACGATAATCTTTTTGTGGCAACTCATAAAATTATTGAATAGATTTAGTGGACCTCATACACAACGAAAAATGTTTATCATGTTCTCTTCTATACATCGCCTGTAGTTGTTGGTGGTAATTACTTTGGTTGAGTGGCCATCACAAATCTTTCATTCTCAATAAAAAGGATCAAATGGCTATACTTTTGCGATTTTCTTAAAAACTAACTTTCTAATCGAAAAATGAATATCAGCAGTGAATTTCCCATACAATTTCGTGCGTGGTCCGTGGTTTTCAAAAAAATCCTTTACATGTCGAAAATCGGACAATTTCGTCGATCGACGAAACTTTACATTTTTTAACACAAAAATTAAACTGGAATATTTCACAAAATATATTATATAAATCATTTCTAAAGACATGCATGAGTTTCTAAAATCCTGTAGTATTAAAAAAAGTCATGTTTCTCATATCCCAATGAGAAATGTGGCCCCCAGGAATCCTAATATAAAAGCTTTGTATTTTGCGTCTTGCAAGCTCTCAAAAATATTTCTTTAAATAGCTCTATCTCCTAAAGTATTAGAGCTACAGCGCTGAAATTCGCACACAGAATATTATATATTGTCACCTTTAATCTGAGTTTTAAATGGAGTTTCTCCGGAAATCAGAACGTGCATGAGATGGAAACATTCTACAGTTACTAGCAAGAAATTCACTCTAATGGCTATACCTTTGCGATTTTCTTAAAAACTAACTTTCTAATCGAAAAATGAATATCACAAGTGAATTTCCTATAAAATTTCGTGCGTGGTCCGTGGTTTTCAAAAAAATCCGTTTCATGTCAAAAATCGGACAATTTCGTCGATCTTTACATTTTTTCGAAACTTTACATTTTTCGACGAAACTTTACATTTTTTAACACAAAAATTAAACTGGAATATTTCACAAAATATATAACATAAATCATTTCTAGAGACACGCATGTGTTTCTAAATTCCTGTAGTTTTAGAAAAAGTCATGTTTCTCATATCCGGATGAGAAATGTGGCCTCCAGGAACCCTAATATAAAAGCTTTGTATTTTGCTTCTTGCAGCTCTCCAAATTATTTTGTTAAATGGCTCTATCTCCTAAATTATTAGAGCTACAGCGCTGAAATTCGCACACGGAATATTATATATATTGACCTTGAATCTGAGTTTTAAATAGAGAGTCTTCGGAAATCAGAACGTGCATGAGATGAAAACATTCTACAGTTACTAGGAACAAATTCACTCTAATGGCTATACTTTTGCGATTTTCTTAAATACTAACTTTCTAATCGAAAAAAGAATATCACCAGTAAATTTCCCATAAAATTTCGTGCGTGGTCCGTGGTTTTCAAAAAAATCCGTTACATGTCAAAAATCGAACAATTTCGTCGACCGACGAAACTTTACATTTTTTAACACAAAAATTAAACTGGAATATTTCACAAAATATATAACATAAACCATTTCTAGAGACACGCATAAGTTTCTAAATTCTTTTAGTTTCAAAAAAAATTATGTTTCTAATATCTGGATGAGAAATGTGGCCTCCAGGTACCCTAATATAAAAGCTTTGTATTTTGCTTCTTGCAAGCTCTCAAAATTATTTCTTTAAATGGCTCTATCTCCTTAACTATTAGAGCTACAGCGCTGAAATTCGCACACGGAAAAATATATATATTGACCTTATATCGGAGTTTTAAATGGAGTTTCTCCGGAAATCAGAACGTGCATGAGTTGGAAACATTCTACAGTTACTAGGAAGAAATTCACTCTAATGGCTATACTTTTGTGGAAAAAAGTAAGCTTCGTAGCAGCATTCTGAATTTACGTATGTGAGTACAACTCTGTACGAGAAGTTAAATAATGCAAACCAGACTTCAATCCGAGTAATAATTTAGGAAATACACGTAAAATCAAAATTGAGAAAAAATACAGATACTTCGTGAAAAAAATGGAAAAAAGTAAATTTCGTAGCAGCATTCTGAAATTACGTATGTGAGTACATGTCTGTACGAGAAGTTCAATAATGCAAACTAGACTTCAATCCGGGTATTAGTTTATAAAGTACACGTAAATCAAAATTGATCAAAAATACAAATACTTCGTGAAAAAAATTGAAAAAAGTAAATTTCGTAGCAGAATTCTGAAATTACGTAAGCGAGTACAACTCTGTACGAGAAGTTTAATAATGCAAACCAGACATCAATCCCAGTATTAGTTTAGGAAATACACGTAAATCAAAATTGATCAAAAATACAGATATTTTGTGAAAAAAATGGAAAAAAATAAATTTCGTAGGTGCATTCTGAAATTACGTATGTACGTATAACTCTGTACGAGAAGTTCAAAAATGCAAACCAGACATCAATCCGACTATTAGACTCGGAAATACACATAAAACAAAATTGATCAAAAATACAGATACTTCGTGAAAAAAAATTGAAAAAAGTAAATTTCATAGATGTTTTTTGAAATTACGTATGTGAGTACAACTCTGTACGAGAAGTTCAATAATGCAAACCAGACTTCAATCCGAGTATTAGTTTAGGAAGTACACGTAAAACAAAATTGATCAAAAATACAGATATTTCGTGAAAAAAATTGAAAAAAGTAAATTTCGTAGCAGCATTCTGAAATTACGTATGTGAGTACAACTCTGTTCGAGAAGTTCAAAAATGCCAACCAGACTTGAATCTCAGTATTAGTTTATTAAATACACGTACATAAAAAATTGATCAAAAATATAGATATTTCGTGAAAAAAAATTGAAAAAAGTAAATTTCATAGATGTTTTTGAAATTACGTATGTGAGTACAACTCTGTACGAGAAGTTCAATAATGCAAACCAGACTTCAATCCCAGTATTAGTTTAGGAAATACACGTAAATCAAAATTGATCAAAAATACAGATACTTCGTGAAAATAATTGAAAAAAGTAAATTTCGTAGCAGAATTCTGAAATTACGTATGCGAGTACAACTCTGTCCGAGAAGTTCAAAAATGCAAACCAGACTTCAATCCCAGTATTAGTTAAGGAAATAAACGTAAATCAAAATTGATCAAAAATACAGATTCTTCGTGAAAAAAAATTGAAAAAAGTAAATTTCGTAGAAGAATTCTGAAATTACGTATGCGAGTACAACTCTGTACAAGAAGTTCAATAATGCAAACCAAACTTTAATCCGAGTATTAGTTTAGGAAATACACGTAAAACAAAATTAATCAAATATACAGATATTTCGTGAAAAAATGGAAAAAAGTAAATTTCGTTGCAGCATTCTGAAATTACGTATTTTAGTACAACTCTGTACGAGAAGTACAATAATGCAAACCAGACTTCAATCCCAGTATTTGTTTAGGAAATACACGTGAGTACAGGTAAATTAAAATCTAAATCAAAAAACAGATACTTCGTGAAAAAAATTGAAAAAATAAATTTCGTAGGGCAGAGATTTCTGAAATTACGTATCGGGGAGTACAACTCTTAGCGAAGAAGTTCAATAATGCAAACCAGACTTCAATCCCGTATTAGTTTAGGAAATACAGTAAACAGAAATTATCAAAAAAATACAAATTCCGTGAAAAAAATTGAAAAAAAGTAAATTTCGTAGCAGCATTCTGAATTACGTATGTGAGTACAACTCTGTACGAGAAGTTCAATAATGCAAACCAGACTTCAATCCGAGTATTAGTTTAGGAAATACACGTAAATCAAAATTGATCAAAAAAATACAGATATTCGTGAAAAAAATGGAAAAAAGTAAATTTCGTAGCAGATTCTGAAATTACGTATGTGAGTACAACTCTGTACGAGAAGTTCAATAATGCAAACCAGACTTCAATCCAGTATAGTTTAGGAAATACACGTAAATAAAATTGATGCAAAATACAGATATTTCGGATAACAAATGGAAAAGAAAAAAAAAAGGTAAAAAAATTGCAACCAAGAAAAATTTTTCGTGAACTTACGTATGTGAGTAGCAACTCTGTACGAGAAGTTCCAATAATGC
This sequence comes from Gryllus bimaculatus, assembly GCA_017312745.1. Lineage (NCBI taxonomy): Eukaryota > Metazoa > Arthropoda > Insecta > Orthoptera > Gryllidae > Gryllus > Gryllus bimaculatus. The sequence goes on from BOPP01000486.1 coordinate 161,428, forward strand.
AAACAGACTTCAATCCAGTTATTTAGGAAATACACGTAAATAAAATTATCAAAAATACAGATATTTCGTGAAAAAAATGGAAAAAAGTAAATTTCGTAGCAGATTCTGAAATTACGTATGTGAGTACAACTCTGTACGAGAAGTTCAATATGGCAAACCAGACTTCAATCCAGTATTAGTTTTAGGAAATACACGTAAAACAAAATTAATCAAATACAGATATTTCGTGAAAAAAATGGCAAAAAAGTTAAATTTCGTAGCACATTCTGAAATTACGTATGTGAGTACAACTCTGTACGAAAGTTCATAATGCAAACCAGAGACTTCAATCCGCAGTATTAGTTTAGGAAATACACGTAAATCAAATGATAAAAAATACAGATATTTCGTGAGAAAAAATGGAAAAAGTAAATTTCGTAGCAGATTCTGAATTACGTATGTGAGTACAAACTCTGTACGAGAAGTTCAATAATGCAAACCAGACTTCAATCCCAGTATTAGTTTAGGAAATACACGTAAATAAAATTGATCAAAAATACAGATATTTGTCGGTGAAAAATATGGAAAAAGTAAATTTCGTAGCAGAATTCTGAATTACGTATGTGAGTACAACTCTGTACGAGAAGTTCAATAATGCAACCAGACTTCAATCCCAGTATTAGTTTAGGAAATACACGTAATAAAATTGATCTAAAATACAGATATTTCGTGAAAAAATGGAAAAAAGTAAATTTCGTAGGCGCATTGCAAATTAACGTAGGTGGTACAACTCTGTACGAGAAGTTCAATATGCAAACCAGACTTCAATCCGCAGTATTAGTTTAGGAAAATACACGTATAAAAATTGATCAAAAAAACAGATATTCGTGAAAAAATATGAAAAAGTAAATTTCGTCAGAGAATTCTGAAATTACGTATGAGAGTAACAACTCTGTACGAGAAGTTCAATAATGCAAACCAGACTTCAATCCAGTATTAGTTTAGGAAATACACGTAAGACAAATTAAGTCAAAAATACAGATATTTCGTGAAAAAAATGGAAAAAAGTAAATTTCGTAGCAGTTCTGAAATACTATGTGAGTACAACTCTGTACAGAGAAGTTCAATAATGCACAACCAGACTTCAATCCGAGTATTAGTTTAGGAAATACACGTAAAAGAAAATTCATCAAAAATACAGATATTTTCGTGAAAAAATGGAAAAAAGTAAATTTCGTAGCAGAATTCTGAAATTACGTATGTGAGTACAACTCTGTACAGAAGTTCAATAATGCAAACAGACTTCAATCCCAGAATATAAGTTTAGGAAATACACGTAAATCAAAATTGATCAAAAATACAGAATATTCGTGAAAAAAATGGAAAAAAGTAATTTCGTAGCAGAATTCTGAAATTACGTATGAGTACAACTCTGTACGAGAAGTTCAATAATGCAAACCAGACTTCAATCCAGTATTAGTTTAGGAAATACACGTAAATAAAATTATCAAAAAATACAGATATTTCGTGAAAAAATTGAAAAAAAGAATTTCGTAGCAGAATTTGAAATTACGTATGCGAGTACAACCTCTACGAGGAAGTTCAAAAATGCAACCAGACTTCAATCCAGTATTAGTTTTAGGAAAATACACGTAAAACAAATTAATAAAAATACAGATATTCCGTGAAAAAAATGAAAAAAGTAAATTTCGTAGAGCATTGCTGAAATTAAACGTACGTGAGTTACAACTCTGTACGAGAAGTTCAATAATGCAAACAGACTTCAATCCCAGTATTAGTTTAGGAAATACACGTAAATCAAAATTGATCAAAAATACAGATATTCGTGAAAAAATGTTGAAAAAAGTAAATTTCGTAGCAGAATTCTGAAATTACGTAGTGGAGTACAACTCTGTACAAGAAGTTCAATAATGCAAACCAGACTTCAATCCGAGATTAGTTTAGGAAATACACGTAAATGCAAAATTGATCAAAAATACAGATATTTCGTGAAAAAAATGGAAAAAAGTAAATTTCGTAGCAGAATTCTGAAATTACGTATGGGGAGTACAACTCTGTACGAGAAGTTCAATAATGCAAACCAGACTTCAATCCAGTATTAGTTTAGGGAAATACACGTAAAACAAAATATATCAAAGAAATACAGATATTTCGTGAAAAAATGAAAAAAGTAATTTCGTAGCAGATTTGAAATTACGTATGTGAGTACACTCTGTACGAGAAGTTCAATAATGCAAACCAGACTTCAATCCCCAGTATTGTTTAGAATACACGTAAATCAAAAAATTGATCAAATAACAGATATTTTGTGAAAAAATGGAAAAAGTAAATTTGCGTAGCAGCAATTGCTGAATTACGTATGTGAGTACACTCTCGTACGAGAAGTTCAATAATGCAAACCAGACTTCAATCCAGTATTAGTTTAGGAATACACTGAAATCAAATAAAGTTGATCAAAAATACAGATATTTCGTGAAAAAGTGGAGAAAAGTAAATTTTCGTAGCAGAGATTCTGAAAAGTACGT